>JAVTVY010000397.1:0-35137 GCA_036873755.1 Hanleya hanleyi | reverse complement strand
TGCCACAGTTAGTCCCCTCTTACAACAAGCTCTAGGGAGATGAGGCCTGTTCTTAACCAGTTAACGTGACCTGGGGTGTGCACAACGACATCATCCAAGGTCAACCCCGTGTGTGCACAATGACATCATCCAAGGTCAACCCCGTGAGCCCCACGGTGCATAAAAAAAAAGGGTACTGGTAATTGTCTCCTTCTCTAAAATGAATTATTTTGCCAATTTTAATTCCATGCCCTATTGCCATTTTTAGAAATAAGAATAATTAATACACTCACCTGAACGGTTTCGTAAGCAGTCTTCAAATCGGACACAGGATGGTATTTGTGCTTGCCCACTCTGTCACAGATCAAACAGATCGGCACTCCACATAAAGTACAGAACAGCCTCAGTCGCTCCCGATGGTCTTCGCACAAAATGACTGATGGTGATTCCAAGGTCAACCGCGCTGTCACGAGCTGGTGCAGGGCAAAATTTCCCCGGTTTGGGTGGACTTGCTCGAGACAGTCTGGGCAATAAGAAAGCTTGCACTGAAGGCAGCTCTTTGTGGCATCTCGTGACGGCTGCACAGCGCACACCAGACATGGAACCCTTTGGTCACCATTCCTGCGCTCTATGATTCGGATAAGAGCATAATTCCTGGGAAGACCCAGAACCCCGCTACGCCCCAGTGTTTTGGGGTGTCTGCATAACGGACATGTCAGAATGCTCCCAGGTTTTTGCTTATGACAGACAATCAGGCAACTCCGGCAAAACGTATGACCACACGTTAAGAAAACAGGGTCTCTAAAGATATCGTGACAAACGGTACATATCAATTCATCGCCGAGGTCCACCACTCTTCTCGAAGCCATCTTAACCTTCTAGAGGAATTTTGGCGGCATGGTGCAAAATCAACTCCTCGGAGATGACTTCGTTGTTGCCTGTAAAGATGTGAAACAAAGTCCTAAAGTAATAACGACAGTGATAGTGGCCGCTATGGAATTCTGAAACATGAATGTAATGCATATAACGCGACGTCAATTTTACCATCCAAGCAAGGTATTCCAGTTACCTTATGCTCTGGTCACATATAATTTACGCTTCGAGATGTTGGGTTTCACCAGGTTAAACTCCATTTACGCCCGTAAAATAGCAAGTCCGACTGACATTACGTGCGTCTCGCTATCTGGGGGAGAAGACAGAATCCGAGCCATAGTAACCCGTGTGTGGAATGAGTCATGAATGAAGTCACAATTGCAACCGTTTAACCTCCCCGAATGATTCTTTACTACTCCCAGTATTCCTTCGTACTATCCAATCACACTATATATCACTGCTGAATGTAGATCGGATGCCAACGAATATGGATTACCATTTTAGACTCCCAACATTCCCTATAATAGCGCCTTGGTTTCCGCCTAAGCTGTAACTGCCAACGGACTGGGACTGGTACTGAACAGGGGAGGGGGTTACGGTTGGCTTGTAGTTCATGTTAGACGAGGTTAATTGACAGCTGACACTATTATCGAGAGGATTTGCAGCACAATTCAGCATGATTTAAATACCGAGAAGGGAAATATATGTTTGCAGGCTGTTTAAGCCACGTTCACAAGTCGCGGTCAAAGTCAATTTCAGACTGAGCTGACGTAGAAGAGAACATATACATTACTTTTTTTTTATCTTAGTTATACTTTCAAGACTTGAAGTTTTTCATTTCAAGTTGAAATTCAAATATTTAAATCTAATATGAAATTTGAATTTGTAATTTGAAATTTCAATTAGAAATTTGAAGTTAGAAATTTGAAATTTCGCTTCTAAATTGAAAAAAAAAATGAAATGTGAAATACAAAATTTCAATTCGAAACCTATTTCAATTCGAAATTTCAAGTTTCATTCAATGGGGCACTGTGACCTGAACAACAGAAAATAATTATAAAAATAAGTAGTTTATATGCTTGGGAGGCTGGAGTTATTACTGCCATTGGCTTGGTTTTTGTTTCTTCGGAGGGTGAAGGAGGCGTAGAGACAGCGGTGGGGCGGTGGTGCAGATCATACGCAACTATTCAAACGTCCCTTTGCTTGGCAGTGACCAACATGGAAGGTACCTTACAGTAAACATTCCTGGAGAAGGCTCTGTACAACCATTTTATCACATAGTTGGCTCGGCCAACCGATCTTAATATCAGATCTGCATTTGTTTACAGTTTAAAGTTTCGAGTTTTTGGCATCTGTGCACTGTAAGAAGCAAGATTTTGGGAGTTAATTCGGCGATTTTTAAGTCTGAACTACCAATATTGGTAGTTTTGAAGAAAAAAAAACAATATGTACCGGTTCTGGTGTTTCAAGCTACCGGATGTCATTCCGATGTTTGAACTACCAAAACTGGTAAAACTGGCTTTTTTAGAAGGCACGGGTTTTGATGCATGGGCGATAAAGTTGCATCCCAACGAGTTTTGACAATAGTCTCCGGGACAGACTGTATAAATTCCTGATTAAGCCAGGCTATCCCCTGAGCTAACAGCCTCAATTGCCTGTTGGCTCAGGGGCTAGTTCTCGTGTGCGGACAGTTTTTGGTGAGGTTTCCGCATGGCGAGGCCGGGAGAAAAATATCGAACTTGTTAGATAATTCTGCCTCAGGAGGCGAAATCCTCACCGTGTGCGGTGAACGTAAGCTAACAGCTCAGCCGTTTTATTCGACTGGTTAATGAAATTCATCTTATGTTCACGTGATTTGCACGTACGACTCTTCAAAATTGTCATATTTTAGGTGAACATTCACCGATTAAGCCGTTTAAGCTCCGGGGATAGCAATAGTGTGCGCCAGGCGGTAGTATATAAATTCAATTTTATTAAATCAAAATCTAGCCTCAGCAAATACCGCTTTGGTATGGGTTTAAAAAAAAAATCGATTTGTCATTGTTTGTGGCGCCATCCTGTCGAGACTGGCTACGTGGACAGGTGTTAGCAGGTTAGTAGTATATAAAGGGCATATTGGGACCCATTTAGGAGCAGATAACTTTGTTGGTTCTCCCCTGATTCCCACATTTCTGCCCCTAAATGGGTCCCAATATCCCCTGTTACTGCTTATCAATGTTAATTGTCCGGCCATCTCTGGGAATATAATGGTCAATAAGCCATGCCCCTGAATACTATCTTATATGTCCTTCAGTTACTGTTAATTGACATCTCCCGGAATGCACGTTATCAAACATGGTCCCCGACAATATCGCCAGCTATATGCCCAGTATAAATGGCAAGTGGTGAACCCTCAGATTCTCCACATAGCCATACAGCGAGAGAAGGGGAATCCCCCTGGTCATTGCTGGAGTCGAACCCGTACTGCGCGCCCCAGAAGCGGGCACGTTATCCACTGCACCACGAGTGAGCCCATACTAGGCAAGGTTGAAAATAACCTAATATACCTACAAGAGGGCAGATCTATATACGGCTATGGTGTAGGCCCAATCGGGAACCCACGCATGGACATCTGCGGTATTTGGGTGGTCAATTGTTTTTCTTGTGGATTTTACTTTGAGGTGTGTCACCATGTTTTCTTTGTCTCGCGATGTAGAACACGATGGGAGGGGTCTCGAGGTCATGCGTTGACTTTTGTTGAAAGGTGCTGATGACGCATGAGCAGTAGGCAGGCAGATCGAGGTGGAGGTTTTGGAGTTTAGGTGGACCCATAGTGGTCCGATTGGATCGTGTGAGGTGTCATCGTCAAACACTCGATGAGTGTGGGGTGGAACTGAGGTCATTCTGCGCATGCGCAGTAGAAAAAGTGTATTTGAATAGACGTTCTGAGGTCGCGGTGAGCCAATAGTGGTCCGATTGGGCCATAGGAGGTGTCATCGTGAAGCATTCGTGGGGTACCGTCCAGCTGGACTAAAGTGTCGTCAATTTTCAACATTCTGCGCATGCGCAGACAGGAAATTGTGGGAAAAGAGGTCGAAGTGGAACCATAGTGGTCCGAATTGGTCGTGGGAATCATCAGTTTGAAGCTCTTTTGGGGGAGCATTCAACTGAATAAGTGTAGGATGGGAATATCATCTATCTGCGCATGAGCAGTAGAAAAAGGGCATTAGAATGGACGTTTTCAGGTCGCGATTGGCCCGTATGAGGCCTTGTTTTGAAGTTCTCTTGGGGTGGCGGCGGATTGGACTGTTGCCTAGTCCGGCTTCATCATTCTGCGCATGCGCAGTCTGGCCGTAGTATAGAAAGCAGGCATTTTAGGGGTTCGTGGGGGTCTGTTGAGTGATTGCGGAAAAATTCTTGGTCCTAATAGCCCGTGTAGGGTGTCAACTTGAAGCTCTCGTGGTATAGACCACGACTTGAAGGATGTCCATGTCATAGTAGCGAAAGCGGGCGTTTTGGGGTGCGCGAGGGTGTTTGAGCGCTCGAGGGGTCATTCTTCGTCTGAATGAGTCGTGTGAGGTGTTAAAGTGAAGCTCACGGTGTGTAGACCACGACTTAAGGGATGTCGACTTCATTGGTGACGTCATCAGTAGAGTAGTAGCCAAAGTGGGCATTTTGGGGGTGTGGATGAGGGTGTTTGGGGTAGAGATGGACCATCCGTGGTCCAAATGGACCATGTGGGGTGTCATCTTGTAGCTCTGTGCATGTAGACGACGAATGGTATGGTTTTTGTTGGAAGTCGCATCGTACTACTCATGCGCAGTTGGGCAGTAGTAACGAAAGATGTCATTTTGGGCGTGGGCAATGACATGTTTGGGCAATCAAGGGACCCATCTTTGGTTCAAATGGACCGGTTGGGGTATCCTAGTGAAGCTTTCGTGGGGTAGAGTCAGGCTGACGTGTTTTTTATTGGAAAGCAAAGCATCAAGAGTCGTCTCCAATGGAACTATGTGTGGATTCGCCCCTTCACTTCGAGCGACACGAGCTCCGAGCGCCCAACGGTCCCATCCCCGAGCTCCGAGCTCCCAACTGCCCCATCCCCGAGCTCCGAGCGGCTGCGCTCCTCCCGAGCTCCAAACACCCAACTGTCCCATCCCCGAGCTCCGAGCTCCCAACTGCCCCATTCCCGAGCTCCAAACGGCTACGCTCCTCCCGAGCTCCCCGAGCTCTCGACCGCCCCATCCCCAAGCTCCGAGCTTCAAACACCCAACTGCCCCATCCCCGAGCTCCGAGCTCCGAGCACCCAACTGTCCCATCCCCGAGCTCCGAGCTCTTGCAATGATGTCACAGATGACATGGAAATCCCTCGAGTCGAGATGACACCCTACACTCCATCTTTGGATGAGATATAGATATAGAACCCCAATCTCTCAAATATACTCCTGCGCACCTCAAGAATGACCACTTTACTTACTACACCTCAACTGCGCATGCGCAGATTGGCGCGACTTCCAATAAAAAACACGCCAGTCTGACTCTACCCCACGAAAGCTTCACAAGAATACCCCAAGCGGTCCATTTGGACCAAAGATGGGTCCCTTGATTGCCCAAACATGTCATTGCCCATGCTCTAAATTACATCTTTCTTTACTACTGCCCAACTGCGCATGGGTAGCACGATGCGACTTCCAACAAAAACCATACCATTCGTCGTCTATATGCAAAGAGCTACAAGATGACACTCCACTCGGTCCATTTGGACCACGGATAGTCCATCTCTACCCCAAACACCTTCCTTCACACCCCCAAAATGCCCACTTTGGCAACTACTCCTACTGATGACGTTACAGATGACGTCCCAGATGGTGTGCACATCCCCCAAGTCGTGGCGTACACACCGAGGGCTTCACTTTGACACCTCGCACGACGCATTCAGACCAAGAATGGTCCCTCAATAGCTCAAACACACCCCCACGCACCCCAAAACGCCCGCTTTCGCTACTACCCCTGCTGTTGACGTCACAGATGACATGAACATCCCTCAAGTCGTGGACTATACCACGAGAGCTTCAATTTGACACCCTACACGGCCTATTAAGACCAAGAATGGTCCCTCAATCACTCAACAGACCCCCACGAACCCCTAAAGTGTCTGATTTCTATACTACGGTCTGACTACGCATGCGCAGAATGATAAAACTGGACTAGACACCAGTCCAATCCGACGCTACCCCATGCGAACTTCAAAATAAGGCCTCATACTGTCCAATTGGACCACTATTGGTCCATCTCGACCTCAAAACGTCCATTCCAATGCCCTTTTCTCACAATCGCCTGTCTGCGCATGCGCAGAATGTTGAAAACTGACGACACACTAGTCCAGTCGGATGGTCCTTCCACAAATGCTTCACGATGACACCTCATATCGGACCACTATTGGCCCACTGTGACTCCCCGAGCTCTCGACTGCCCCATCCCCAAGCTCCGAGCTTCAAACACCCAACTGCCCCATCCCCGAGCTCCGAGCTCCGAGCACCCAACTGTCCCATCCCCGAGCTCCGAGCTCTTGCAATGATGTCACAGATGACATGGAAATCCCTCGAGTCGAGATGACACCCTACACTCCATCTTTGGATGAGATATAGATATAGAACCCCAATCTCTCAAATATACTCCTGCGCACCTCAAGAATGACCACTTTACTTACTACACCTCAACTGCGCATGCGCAGATTGGCGCGACTTCCAATAAAAAACACGCCAGTCTGACTCTACCCAACGAAAGCTTCACTAGAATACCCCAAGCGGTCCATTTGGACCAAAGATGGGTCCCTTGATTGCCCAAACATGTCATTGCCCATGCTCTAAATTACATCTTTCTTTACTACTGCCCAACTGCGCATGGGTAGCACGATGCGACTTCCAACAAAAACCATACCATTCGTCGTCTATATGCAAAGAGCTACAAGATGACACTCCACTCGGTCCATTTGGGCCACGGATAGTCCATCTCTACCCCAAACACCTTCCTTCACACCCCCAAAATGCCCACTTTGGCAACTACTCCTACTGATGACGTTACAGATGACGTCCCAGATGGTGTGCACATCCCTCAAGTCGTGGTGTACACACCGAGGGCTTCACTTTGACACCTCGCACGACGCATTCGGACCAAGAATGGTCCCTCAATAGCTCAAACACACCCCCACGCACCCAAAAACGCCCGCTTTCGCTACTACCCCTGCTGTTGACGTCACAGATGACATGAGCATCACTCAAGTCGTGGTCTATACCACGAGAGCTTCAATTTGACACCCTACACGGCCTATTAAGACCAAGAATGGTCCCTCAATCACTCAACAGACCCCCACGAACCCCTAAAGTGTCTGATGTCTATACTACGGTCTGACTACGCATGCGCAGAATGATAAAACTGGACTAGACACCAGTCCAATCCGACGCTACCCCATGCGAACTTCAAAATAAGGCCTCATACTGTCCAATTGGACCACTATTGGTCCATCTCGACCTCAAAACGTCCATTCCAATGCCCTTTTCTCACAATCGCCTGTCTGCGCATGCGCAGAATGTTGAAAACGGACGACACACTAGTCCAGTCGGGTGGTCCTCCCACAAATGCTTCACGATGACACCTCATATCGGACCACTATTGGCCCACTGTGACCTCAGAACGTCTATTCAACTACTCTTTTTCTACTGCGCATGCGCAGAATGACCTCAGTTCCACCACACACCCATCCAGTTGGACGCTCTCCCCCCACCAGTGCTTCACGAGGGCACCTCACACGACCCAATCAGATCAATATGGATCCACCTAGACCCCAAAACCTCCACCTCAATCTGACTGCCTACTGCGCATGCGTCATCAGCACTTTTCAACAAAAGTCAACGCATGGCCTCGAGACCCCTCCCATCGTGTTCTACGCGAGACAAAGAAAACAAGGTGCCACGCCCATAGTAAAATCCACAAGAAAAAAAATGACCACCCCAATACTTCCATACCGCAAATGTCCACGCGTGGGTTCCCGATTGGACCTACACCATAGCATCTTCTCCCAGGATGCTTTGCGCTACGCTTCATTTACCCCTGTAAAAGTCTCGCCATTTTTTTTGCAGGATTCTTGCAGAAACCAAGAACTGTTATATCTGACTGTTTTACTGATCGTAAAACATATTTATCTTGAGAGACACTTAACAGTTATTCAATATATTTCAAAATGCCAGTGTTACTCAGTTTGAAGGCAGGTTTTTTAAAATTACCCTAAAACTATATGTTGCGGAAATATATATCGGCGAGTCGCGGCTGATATCAATTCGCCCAGTTAGACGGTCGCCATATTCCTTTACCCTAACGATAGATGACCTCGGATCAAGTCCGGCACAGTCCGTGAGACCCTGACAGCGCTAAAGCGGAAGAGGCGGGAGAGGCGCGAAGCGGAACGTAATGAATGCCTGGTAGAGCTTGACACCTTAGCCGTATGTAGATCTACCCTCTGGTAGGTATATTAGGGTATTTCCAACCTTGCCTAGTATGGGCTGACAGTCGCCGACTCGTGGTGCAGTGAATAACATGCCCGCTTCTGGAGCGCGCAGTACGGGTTCGACTCCAGCTAGGACCAGGGAGATTCCCCTTCTCTCGCTGTAAAGCTATGTGGAGAAACTGAGGGTTCCCCACTTGCCATTTATGCTGGGCATATATCTAGCGATATTATCGGGGACCATGTTTGATGACGTGTATTCGGGGAGATGTCAATTAACATTTTAGTAACTGAAGGACATATAAAATAATATTCAGGGGCATGGCTTATTGACCATTATATTCCCGGCGATGGTCAGACACTGACGGAAATTCCCGGATATGACCGGTGCGATAACAATTAACATTGATAAGAAGTAAAAGGGGATATTGGGACCCATTTAGAGACAGAAATGTGCGAATCAGGGGAGATAACCAGGAATTAGGCCAACAGAGTTATCTGCCCCATAATGGGTCCCACTATGCCCTTTATATACTACCCAGGTTAGGACCAACCGTCATAGTTCGGTATATCAGTATCTGATATTACGGTACCACGATCGAATGCACTTTTAATGATAAATTGATAGTGGGAATATGACACTAATATTTATTCGCACCTCTGAAGAAAACATTGACGAGTTTACACTCAGGGTTTTGCTATACTTTCCCGATGTATTTCCTTTGAAAACTTGCTACCAATAATTAATCCGTAAAATGAAAAGATGCGTCAAATAATAAAACCCCATTTCAGAATCGTACGTTTAGAAATTTCGCTAATTTAAATATCTCACAGTTCGGCACAAAACACTATTTTGTGAATAACTTCTACAAAATAATTTTACCGCTGATGAAATTCTTAACTCAGGATTTGAAGCGGCATCACACGGATATGTTTTCTTCAAAAAGATTGTTCGCTACCGGAATTATATGAAATATTCGTCAAAAAACGCCGGTATGGGAAGGTATAGGGGTTAGTGGGTTAGAATATAGTACCGATACTGCAGTGAAAATTGAATAAAGAAATGTTCATCTTTTGATCCGACAGTTGGCCATTCAAAGCCGGATGCCGATGATGCTATACCGAACGGTTTGCCAGACGGGGGACAGCTGCCATTATCTCTTTGGAAAATGACTGGACAGCCCTTGGCCCGCGTCGAATTTGTACATTAAGAACTACATGCCTGCATATGGAGTAATTATTTCAATTAATTTATGTATTTCAGTCCATCGGTATTTCATATGTGCAAGTCTTGTATCACAGGTCGTAAATAATTACAGAATCTATGGCGCAGTTTTCATTCGATCGGAAAGCATATTTGTTCTGGCTGTAACAAAAAGACAAACATTTATATACAAAAGATTCACTCGTCTGCACAAGCCCAAAAGCCACGCTTCCCCGTTCGGGGGATGAGTTTTTCGGTGGTATTTTCTTTCCTAAACTTCATTCACATGTTAGAAGAATTCAAGGCTATCGACCGCTGTATCCGTTAGTTATCCGGTGTACGTACCCATTCTTAATATATCAACCCAAATCGTGATATTAAGCTTGCGTTTTAACCTAAAAATTAGTGTACTTACATATGGTATACAGTCCAACCTCTTTCCGTATAACGGTCAATATATCTCCACGATTTCCGAACTCTTTGGATGCGGTATTGTGTTGCAAACATTCGCTATATATATGTATATGTAGTTCCTATAATGCGATGCTGATCTTGTATAAGGCGTTTAAAATGCAGCGGACGGTCAGATATAAACTGAGTGAATTCGAGTTAAGTGTACCCTACACAGATACCGAACATTTGCTAAGATCGTCAACCACTCGCTATCAGATTACGACATCGGAGCCCACTCTGTAGGTTTCGGGCCGCTTTCGATGTCATATTATACTACTTCATACGAATACATTGTTTTAGGAGGATGAGGGCGAATTTTAACACCATCATCAGATGGTGAGGTCATCAATCTATATCATATCTCTCGGTCTGATTATGTACATAGATGTTGAATTTGTAATTGTATCGCCCCGAAACTCCGCAAACACCAACACTTTTCCAACAGACACGAGAAAATAATACTGGAAACATTTTAATGGAATTTAACATGACGCGTGTATATCATAAGCTCTGTTATCAAAATAAAATAAGAAAATATGAAACATTCCAATAAGTTGATGAGATCTAGCCAATTCAATAAAGGATACAATTCAATAAAGTTTACATCAGAAAATCTCCCTAAGCTCTGCTGTTAAATTTATTCCTTCAAGTTTGCAAATACAAAAACCTGCTTTTCGCACAGATAAAATACCGTACCCAATGGATCTTTCATCCGTATTTGGCTTTTTCAGCATGGATTATTGGATATATATATAAAATATTACACCTTGAACCAACACTTTTTTCAATACTACCATATCTGCCGTTACATTACATCGAAATATCATTTGCTTTAAGGTGTCCTATTACTATATTAAATCCATGATAAAACGTCTACAAAAATCCAAAAACAGACGAAAGCCTCATTTTAAAACGTCTGTCAACGCTGTTATACATCACTTTGAGCTGTGAGCGTTTATTTATAGTCTAAAACTCTTTTCTGTGCGAAACACCCAATCTCCGTAAACTCAGATATAATATCGCGGAATATTATATCCGACTTCAGCGCTATATAAATTCCGTGCGAATTTCAAACTAAATTTGTTAGCCAATCAGGTGGCTAGCTTGATGAAACAATTTCAAAATCACGCACACTGTAATTACACATGGTAGCTAGTGGAACAATATAGTAAACATTATCGGCAATTATGTCATCAATTCCAGTGAGCGTAAACATCGAAGGGTTTACTCCCGCCGAAAATTCTGGCTTTGTTAGAGGTAGAAAATATCAAAAAGATCGTGCTGTGCGAAGGTGTTAATATCCCTAATCTAAACGCCAATCATTTGTCAAAGTGAAAAGGCAGAACTACTCGTGATTGGCTTATTATGAGACCTGCTAGAATACCGGCGAACATTTCGCACGAATTTTTCATACGGTCACGTCTAGATGGTATTCCCCTGATTTAACATCTTGGTTTACCTAGATTGCGAAACACCTATATTATTGTGCAGAATTAAAGAAATTAATATTTGGCATTACTAACAGAACACCTAGGGAATTCCTTTAAATGTATGTATACATTTATGAAAAAAAGTAGATTTCTAGGAACGATTTATGGATGTAAGAATATGTTTGTTACGGGCGCCAGTCCCTTCTTGTTTTCCACAGGTTCGATAAGGGATTTCACAGAGCAATGGTATGCGACAAGGCCATGCAAGCAATGCACGAGGGCCAGGAAGAAGTCGACGACAAAGCAAAGTCTCGCCAACGGATTTAACGTCGCATTCAGCAATATCTCTACTATACAGCGATGAACAACATTGTGAATCTCTATCTGAAGATCGAATATCTAACAAATATATTACATCACAAATCAATCGTTGTCAAATCCCCCTTAATCAAATCTTTTATCAGACTTTCCTGTCCATGCTTGTGGTGTCATGAATGCAACCATGCACCATGTCCTAGCAACTTGGGGATTTATGGTATCCACAACATTTTTGTAACAGTCTCGCGCATAGCTAACTCTCTCGCACTAATGATTCACTTGCCACAGCAGACTGCAGCAGTCGCCGCTCCATTTGACTTAGTCGCAGGCGCGTGCTACTGGACTCCCACACGTTGGTTAGACACCGCTACTCTCTGGGGAGTGCTAGTACACTCAACAAACTTGCGAGGTTGAGAGTTATACACTTATCAGAGTTACTGAATGGACACGATTTTACAGGTATTGGAACATCACGACCAACAACAGAAATAAGAGCAGAAGTTTCCCCGATCTTACACTCGTACGAGATAGCGTCATGACTATCACGGTCACGCATGAGTGTGACAACCTGAGTTACACCTTCAAGATGTCAGACTTGAAACTATGGTCCGGAGTATCGATACCCTCTATTTTCTCTAACTCCTCGAAAATTTCTCAAAAGCCCACATATTAACGAAGTCCGGCGTGCATGAACAATTCAATATGTCGATACGAAAAACTTCCACAGTCCAGCTCAGCTAACCGTACATCGACCGTGAGAGCACGCGATAAGAATGTCATCGAAACATTCACGTGGAGACTCCGCCTGGCCCAACGCTCTAACGTCATTTCGGTCAAAGTTTTTGATAAGAATGCAGGGATCAGAAATAGTTTCAGAAATAGCCAAGAGATCGAAGATCTGGAACCTGCTGGCTTCCTCGCGGTACTACCGTCCCGCTTTCTAGTTGTTGACTTTATTTGATCACGTGCTGGACAAAGTACGTGTCAAAACGCGTGTCTGAATGAGGTAAGCGTACCCTGACATGACGTTCCGACGAGACTGCCACAAAAACCAAGAACTGGTGTAGATGATCCAACATCGGAACTGAAGGAAAGATGGATGCCGTTTCACCCAGGACCGATTTGAAGCGGTCGCACCTGAAGTCTTAAACGCGTGGTATCTTGCGTTCACGTCAGCAGTCCTAACAATCCTACCACTGAGAGAAGAGCCGTGACCGAGAGGACAAGAATCTTTGCAGATAGAGTTGGATCTTATCCCAACGATATTCTGGCGGCTGCTGTCGAACATTGCCCCTATGTATTTGCGGCATTGATCCGGCTATAACTACGACTTCAGTGGGTGCGTGTAAGAATCCGAGCTGTTGCAAGACTTGAAAGGTGAAATGAACCTGTGATCTGAGTAGTGACGTCTCTTTCCCCCACATGAGTGTGTCGTCTATGATTTCCCTTCGGATGAAGAAACGCCATGACTTGATGTGATCCAGACGCCAAACGGTAAAACCTGCTTCTTGAACCGCCTCTCGGCGGCACAGTCGAAGGTACCGGCAACGCCAATGACTTGGATGGTGAGGGTACATGAAGATAGGCATTTTGGAGGTTCATGAACTCTATCGATGTAGGCGGGTGCGAACCGATGGGACCGAAATCATATTGAAGTGAAGCGGATGTGCCAGATACCTCTTGTTGAGTTGTCTGAGGTCGATGATATTGCACATCTAATCGATGTCCTTTAAAATCAGTTACACTGGGCTGTCGAACCCTATGCTGTTTTCAGCCGAAGGTAACTCTCGAACGGCACCCTTGTGGACTAATGCTGTTACAGACGAAAGCAGAGCCTGAGTATGTCCTGGGCGAATTGGAAAACGTGATGATTTGGGTCTGGAGATGAGGCGAGGCTACTCGATGGAAGTGAAAGAAAACTTGTCTGAGAGTTCTGATGACCGACTTGTATAATGAGCTCCCAATACTTCCAGAAGGTCCACAGCCGTCCGCCTACTATAAACGGAAGAATGAAAGTGTGGAATTCTGGAAGAAGTTGTTGATGGGATGAGAGATGACTGGAACTTGAAGGCTGCCTCTGCCAGAGGACCGCTTGCCCTGCTTGCCTTCGAAACTGAGTGTTCTTGGACAGTGCATTGTTGTCGGAAGGACGAAAAATTAGACTTGGCATTGCCTTGGAAAGACCTCGGATTTTGTTCGGCATCCTTAGTACCTTTACCTTGCCACCCCTCGTGGCCTAGTTGCCAGTCTTGGGGTGAGAGATCGCAGAATAACGCCTGTGTGACGGTCTTTCGCTTCCATACGACTCCCTTCAAAGCGGCCGCTGCCTTGAGAACCTTCCATCGTGCACCCACGCATCTGTTCCACGTCTTATCGTCCGGTTCATGCTTCATGTAAGGATCACGGGACAAAACATACAATAGGCAAGTCTGGGGACAACATATGTCTAGATTTGAGCCCTTTCAGCGGCACAAAGACTCAGACAATAGCAACCTATATGAATGTCTAGGTGCTTTCGATGCAGGTAACCTCTATATAAAATTATTGAGCACGACAGTTAAACAGAAAGAATGAGTCCTTATGTTTAGATGAAGTTTTGAAAACTACCAAGGACGGTAATTTAATTTTACCAAAGGATCTCCAAGATTGCGTTCAGCAATATTTTACCTATATAGCGACAGTCAATATTAAACTGGGATGACGATAATCTATCAAAATGTTACAATGCAACACAAAATTACACGAAAAGTGCTCGCACAAGATCAATTGCTGTCAAACATTTAACGACCCCATCTCTTGATAGACCTTCTTTTGTTGGCCTCTGAAAACAACTACCATGTCTATCTACTCAGACCTATAGGGAATGCCATCTTCATTTTATCAAGTCAATTTCTACGTTCTCACTTGAAACCTGCCTTGATTTACCTGATCACCTTCACTGATCCAAATCCGAGGTGTAAATTTCACCTACAAACGAGAGACGAACCAATCAGAACCTACACGACGATTGTGTGTAGAGTGACATCATCCTGACGTGGCGGCGTCATCTCTCCTAATATGGCGGTTGTATTGGCCCAATATATAGGTCAACCAATCAATAACGCTCTTCTATGACACATTTCAAATGGTTTCGAGGTCAGTGACGTCTCGTGTCTATTTACAGACTATTTGAACACTGAAGGGGCCAGATATATCAAGGGAAGTTCTTAGTGGGAACGTTGAAATTGGCTTGATAAAATGAAGACGAGGGACTGCACACTCGGCTTCAAAGTCTCAAATAACTTTTTGCTGCTCTCCAGACCTGGATACTTTATAAGTTACCTTTCCACCATAACACCATCGTCATTGAACAAACGAAGTCTGGGGGGGTTCTAGATTTCTCAGTGAAGTCAACGATTATAGTATCAACATCCACCAATATTTTAATCAAAAATAAAAAAAACACGCGCATGACACAAAACCAAACAAAAATAAAGCAGAGAAAGAAAAAAACCCCAAAACGATAGAGTAAAGTGAAGAAACATATATCTATATTTGATGCAGATTTTACTTTCCAATAAGCACGAGGGGAACAAGAACAAAATTCATTCACGTTCATAAAGTTTTTTTCGGCTTTTTTTGGCTTCCTAACAAGTACAAAATAAATCTTGTGTACATTATTTTTAAAACAGGGCTATAGCACCAAGCGCTTCCAGTAAAGTTTCTCAAATTTGGAGATACATATCGCATGATGATAGCAAAATACGGGCGTAGCGTGGACAATTTATGGAGTACTTTTGTTTAATTCCGCTTAACACGGGGCTAGGGGCCGTATGAACCAATGTATCTTTAGATGCTCATGGTATTCATATGAACAGTCACAATCAAAGCGTGACATACATCAAGTTCTACACTACTTTACAACGAAAATTATATGGATTAAGATTATTGATCAGATACGGATTTGATATTTTTTTAACTATTGACGCGTCTCTCTTGTATTTGTATATATACTATGATTTTTTTTCTTCTTGAATTTGGTGCTGATGCTGTTATATGAATTAGGAGGTGAGTGAGCAAGTGAATAGAATTTAACGTCGCTTTCAACAATATCCAGCTATATCGCGACGAAACAACTAAGCACCACCCATCCAATAGGTTTTTGGATTATGGACACGAAAATTCTTTAATGGGCGACGACTGAATATTGAATGACGGAATAGACGCTTGTATTTCAACTGAGATTATATTTAATTATTTATACGTCAGAACATCATTTACTTGGCGATGAATATTTGAAAAAAAAAGATGTGAGAAACAACAAAACAGTTTGCACAGGCGAAGATTTCTTCTTTTTTGGCTCGGAAATACGCTAGAACGCGTCTCCGGCCATGCAAGACCCCTGGAGCTTCTGGTGCCTAGGCGGCCCCTGGACAACACAAAAATCAGCAAATGGATTAATGGAGCAAAATAGAACACATAAGAGCGAGAGATGCCCGTGTCCCCACCGGCCTGCTATTTGAGATAGCCTGAGCAGAACATTTTTGGTTATTATTTCAGATATTCAGCTAAATACCTTTGGGTATTATTTCTGAAAGTTTCATACTTATCCGAATATCTTTGGGTGTCAGAGTGGGTCATTCTTTGCAAATACCTTTAGGTGTTATTCCAGATTGCGAAATGCTTAGTCAAATACATTTGGGTATTGTTTCAGATACCTTGGGGTACTTCTTTCAGTTAGGGTAATACTTAGCTGAACACCTTATTTCATATATACTTCTCACCAGAATATCTTTGGATATTATTTCAGATAGGGTCATACTGTGTATTCTTCCAAACAGTCATACACAGCAGAATACCAAAAGTATTCTTTCAGATAGGGTAATATTTGAGACAGGGAAATACTTGATGGAATACCTTATCCAGCAGCTACATGCAGACCAATACTCAGTAGAACACTTTGGGTATTTTTAAGAATTAGAAAATAGTCGCCACACCATTATTTTCTGTTTCCCGTGAAGCGATGATCACCCAGTTAGAGAGTTTATACGTGAGTCACTCAGTTCCTGTCTGGGAAAGAACTCTGGACCTATATACACTACTGTGGTCAGCACACTCCTCTAGCTCTGTTAACACTGTCACCTTAAACGCTGTATCTCGGTTCCTGATGGACTCAAATATAAAACTGTGACTCTGAACACGTACCAAGTCTGACTTCCCTACCACCAATACCATAGTGAACAATAGAACAAAGTGTGCATCTTTGTTCACAGAACATTGTGGACATTTGAAATTTCATTGGGACCAATACTGCTTACGGAGTAGAAGCATATCAGACAACAACAACAACAAACAAGAAAAATATACCTTGGGTACTTTTACACACAAGGCAATTACTATCTAGCAGAAAACCTTTGGGCATTATTTTAGGTAAGGAAATACTTAGACAAACATGAGTACATGTATTCATTTGTGCTGGAGAAATGCATGGCCAAAAACATGTGTATTATTTAAGGTAAGGTCTTCTAACTCAAATATTTTTATGTATTATTTCAGTCAGTGTCACACTTAGCCAAATACTTTATTTCTGGTATACGGACACTTAGCAGAATAACTTTTGAGTACATTTCACATACTGGTTAGGAGGAAATACCTTCAAGTTGGGTGATGCTTCACAAACAATTGGGGGTATTACTTCAGATAGGTTAATAATTTGGTTTAAATCTTGGGTATAATTTGGTACACACAATCTAACACTTAGCAGAATACTTTTGGGTATTATTTCAGATAGAAAAACACTTTGGGTATTCTTTCAGATAGGGTAATACTTAACAGAATACTTTGGGGTATTAGCATGGGTTCAAACCCTGATGGTGCATGTCTGAAAGTTTGTTGCATGTGTAAAAGATGCCGATGGGCAGCGATTCTCTCTGGGTAGTCTCGCTGCCACCAAATGAGCGAAATGTTTTCTTGAATGCGACATTAAATCAAACTACCCTCCCTCCCCCCACCTTGGGGGTATTATTTGAGATAGAAAAATACTTCCATTTCATATAGTGACATACTATTTTAGCAGATATCTTACTATTCAAATTACTTCAGATCGGGTAATGCTTAGCAAAATATAACATACATGATGTTACACAAAAGGTAATACTTAGCAAAATGCATTTGGGCATTACTTCAAATAAGATAATACATGGGTATCAGTTCAGATGAGGTGAAAGTGCATCTGAAAATTTTGTGGCTTGAAAGAATTAGCTGAGCGGGGAGTGATGGTGAAAGCTTTAACGAACACAGAAGGTGGAGGATTATTTTATTGTCAAGAGAATAGATCACAAATTGCTGAATAATACTGAAGCACACTTCACACCATATGAACATCCATATCAAGAGTGGAAACTATCACGATATGGAGCCTGTCATCAACCGAGTTCCTGAATTGTTGTTGTTGTTAAAACAGTACATAGAACCCCGATTGAAACTCTCCAACAAGAGATCAGCATCCAAATCAGCATCACTAGTGAAAGCGTCAAAGGGAGCGCAGGGTTTCTGTTCCAACTCTTCTGATTTTAACCTCTGTTTCAAGTAAAATTTCTTCTTTTTCTTTGCATTGTGCGTCTTCTGCGACACTTCTGCGTTACTCTCCCACTCGTCATCTGCCTCACTCTGATGGCACCTTGCGGTTCTCATAGCAACTGGATCTCCCCTAGCAACCGGTGGTTTGTCTCTCACATGACCTGCTGGAGCGCTGTGCACCTTAGTCCCGAACCTTTCTTGATTAGCACCGTCTGGCGTGAGCGATATACCAGAGACGGTGCTTGATGCAGAGACTGGTCTCTCCTTAGTGGTCCCCCTTTTTGGAATTCTCTTACTTTGAGGTTCACACAGCACTCCTATCCCAGAATCCCGACTTTGGCCAGATGACCCCCGATCAGCGTCATTCGTCCCCCCACTACCCTTATATGTAGTTTTATTACTCTTCCTTTGCCTCTGCAGACTTTTCATTTCTTCAGCTACAGCTTTCAGTTCTACCAACTCAGAATCGTCTGCCACAGATTTCTGCCTCGTGTTTCTCTTCAAGTCGTCGATAACTTTATCTTTTTCTACAAGCTGTGTCTCGAGCAGCTGAATCCTTTCGCTCTGTTCTGACATTTGTTGCGAGAGCTCTAAAATCAATTTGGATCTGCCATTATCATGAGCTACTTCATCTTGGCGGTGGGCATCTGCTCTTGTACTGCGTGGCGTCTCGGTTATCCGGAGTTTTTCTGTTAAGTCAAAATAGAAGTGAACAAGAATAGAAAGTTGGCTTACAACAGATATGATAATCAGCACTCTTAGAAAAGCTTGATATCCACTGGAATAGTCATTTCATCTAAACATTTCCGCCACTTATGAGGAATGAATCTACAGGAAGTTTGGAACAGCAGCAATAATGAAGCAAAAAATACGATCACATAGACAGCCCCTCTTTGACTGCCATCTGTTTCTGCTGATGAGATTGTGTTTTCATCGTCACACTATGAAAGATAAATATCAATACAGTTACCTCCCTTTCAGAAGAACAGATAACCCATCAGTATTTTCTCTGGTGCCTAATTTTATTTGAGTGAGTGAGTGAATAGAATTTAACGTCGCTTTCAACAATATTTTAGCTATATCACGACGAACCAACTAAGCATCACCCACCCAGTTGTGTTCCTGCTACTTCAAAGAAGAAATCTTTGAAGCAGCATGGAACCAGACACCCTCCATCCACCCTATAAAACACTGAGGACAGTGCACAAGACACAGACAGGACGATTACATGGTGCAATATAGACAAGTGATATTACAGTGCTAGACATCACATTTATCAAGTTCCTGCTGCTTCTCAGCAAAATACATTGAAGCAGCAGGAACCTGAACCCACCTAACCACCCGCCTAAATTTATTTAAATGAAATGCAAGCCAAAGCCTTGAGTATATGGGAATCCCTTTAATAATTCAATTCCCTTATCAAAATTCAATCACCCCTAACTTTGGAGAGAAAATTCAACCAGTGGATATAATAAATTTGATCACCCTCTAAAACCATTGAAATAACAAAGAAATAATGGATTATATGCATGATTTTGAACCATTTTATCAACTCAGGCCTGCAAGTGGCTCACAGAGAAAATATAGGAGGAAATTTGCCAAAATATAGGAGAAATATAGGAATTTTCTTAATAAAATATAGGAAAATATATGAAATAAGGAAGTCTAAGACAGGTCACTACTACATTGTATGTTCCAAAATTGGTAGTTTTTTGGTGTTTAATAAAATTATTTCCACTGAATGCAGTCATAGTTGTGATGGTTGAGGGGACCCGTTCTGCTGCTTGGTTCAAGAAAGACAAATTAAAATGTTTGAAATGTATTTTCCAATGCCAAATTGACTCCTTTCAGAATATAGGTGAAGCTTTTCATGTCAGAGAAAAAGTCAAAATATAGGAAATATAGGAGGTTTTGAGTAAAATATTGGAAAATATAGGAATGACTAAAAAATATAGGAAATATAGGAGGCACTTGAAGGCCTGTCAACTTCCTGTTCTGATACATTTGATCACCCCTAGATTTTAAGGTGAGAAATTTCATTTGCTGTGATTGAATTATTAGAGGGATTACCGCTGGGAATTACAATATGAGTGCAGTTCAAATTTGATACCTTGAAGTTTGAAATTCTCCTCGGTCAGTTTAGCAACCTCATCTCGAAGTTCAAACAGTCTTATCGACGACTCCTGCTTCGCCTCCATCACCTGTGTTGATAGGTGTTTCGTCTTTCGTTTGAGTTTTAATCTCTGGAAAATGAATGAAGATATATTAAAGGCTGAGTTTACGAGAGCATGTCAAAATATAGAAATATTCAAATATTGAAATTAATTTTATTATTTGAAGTATGACACAATCTCACATGATTATATTTTTCTACTTTCCTAAATTGAAATTGTGCCAGTATGAAGACTTTTAAAACAAATCCCTGTCGCTTAACCTAGGGAAGGGAGATAACCTACTACAAACATGAGACAGATCTAATCAAAACCCCTTGGCTTTCCCCAAGTGAGCGGGGACCGTCACCCATTTGTAGTGGGAAATGGGGAAGAGATAATTCTGTGTGGGATGATCAAGCTAAAAGTAACTTACAATTTGCAGTGTATGGATGTATCAGCAGATCAGTGTATGGAGTATAGAACTAAGCATGCCAAGTGGTATTACATTACATGTGCGGTTTACTCCAACTTCACTGATGAATTTGTACCTTTTTACAGTTCAGATATATGCATCTAAACAAAAACATAACTGGAACCCCAGATATAGAATGAACAACATAATGAGTTCTAACTACAGGTGCTGTGAGTAGCAAACTAGATAACATTCATGCAGACCTGTTCTAAAGGAAAATTTTATCAAGTGTACATGTACTCCTGCCTTTTAAGACCATGGAGTAAAACTTCCAAAAGCGAGTTTCCAAAATATAGTAGCTATACTGAACACAGTTCTGCAGATATAGTTGGTTACATTCAGGCATATAGGACAGGAATAGAAATTAATATATCTATAAAGGGGCATAACTCTGTAAAATATGGGTCGAGGGAGCCACTTTTGATAGGCGTCTAACTTAGCACTCTGTAAAATAAGAGCCGAGACGAATAAGCTGTACCGAACACGGATCTGCAGATATAACTTTACATTCAACTGCAGATAACAAAATCGGAGATTATTACATCCGAAAAGGGCGTAACTCCATAAGCCGAGGCAAGTAATCCTTTGTTGGCTTGTAGAATACAACAATATTAACACAGGAAGGAAGCAATCAGAGATTGCTCAATTGCATGCCCCCCCCCTTCCGCCTTAATCCGACCCTGCCCCGCCATTGTTCTGTTGTTCATTGGTTGGTTGAGCCCTAATTTGGATAATTATAAAAATTCTGTTTCAGTCACTTTTTTTGCCATGCCTCACACAATACATATTCCAAGTATCAACCAGCAAGTGATAATACGATGTTTCGATACAAGATGGTCACCAGGGGTTTCGCCAAATCCGAAAATGTGACCTGGTTATGAGACCTACATTCCTTGGGCGTATATTGTGGTGAAATTATGAAGCAATCAGTGAACTTTGACTTTTGCACCCAATTCACTCTTTTGGGGACAATTTCATACTTCAGGACCCATGTTGTCTGCTTTGGAATGTAGAATAACATATAATATAGCCATTTTCCTGGTCCAAATCGGTTATGGACTGAGATCCAGCCTGGACAAATAAATATATCCCATTCACTTAGGTTTGATAAACAAAGGGCCATAACTCTTGAAAATATAACCAAAAGCAGAGAAACTTCACGCTGCATACCAATGGGTCACTGACCACATATCATGCAAATTTCATACTTGTCCATACAATATTAACCGAGATCCAGCCCTACAAGTCTCAATTCACAAAGATTTGAAGAAAAAAGGGCCATAACTCTTGAAAATATATGCGAAATTTGGAGAAACTTCACGCTGCACAACTACAGGGCACTGACCACATATCCTGCAAATTTCATAATTGTCCATAAAATATTAACCGAGATCTAGCCCGGACAAGTCCCAATTTACAAAAATTTGAAGAAAAAAGGGCCATAACTCTTGAAAATATATGCGAAACGCGGAGAAACTTCACGCTGCACAACTACAGGGCACTGACAACATATCCTGCAAATTTCATAATTGTCCATACAATATTAACCGAGATCCAGCCCGGACAAGTCCCAATTCACGGAGAATTCAGGAACAAAGGGCCATAACTCTTGAAAATATAAGCGAAACGTGGTGAAACTTTACGCTGCACAACTGTGGGGCACTGACCACATATCATGCAAATTTCATACTTGTCCATACAATATTAACCAAGATCCAGCCCGGACAAGTCCATTCACAGTGATTTCAGAAAAAGGGCCGTAACTCTTGAAAATTATACCGGAACTCGGAAAAAAACTCAACGCTGCACATCTACGAGGCACTGGCCACATTCCATGCAAGTTTCAATCTCGTCCATCAAATATTAACCGAGATATTGCACGGACAAAAAATTTGGACGGACAGACGGACGGACAAAGCGATCGCTATATGTCCCCCCCTCTAGTTAGAGGGGGGGCATAATAAGTTTCCAAAATATAGTAGCTATACCGAACACAGTTCTGCAGATATAGATGGTTACATTCAGGCATATAGGACAGAAATAGAAATTAATATATCTGTAAAGGGGCATAACTCTGTAAATATGGGCCCGAGGGGAGCCACTTTCGATAGGTGTCTGACTTAGCACTCTGTAAAATAAGAACCGACATGAATAAGCTGTACCGTCATCTGCAGATATAACTTGTACATTCAGCTACAGATAACAAAATCGGAGATTATTACATCCGAAAGGGGCATAACTCCATAAGCCGAGGCGAGTAATCTTTTGTTGGCTCGTAGAATACAGCAATATGAATAAGTTTCCAAAATATAGTAGCTATACCGAACACAGTTCTGCAGATATAGTTGGTTACATTCAGGCATATAGGACAGAAATCGAAATTAATGTATCTGTAAAGGGGCATAACTCTGTAATATACAGGCCGAGCCCCCCCCCACTTTTTGGGACCGTCCTATCTTAGATAGCACCGGTCCAACATTTAACATGGCCGGTATAGAGTTCAGCCCCCAACACCCGCCCCCTCCCACTTTCAAATGTGCTCCGTGGCTCCTGCTGGTACCAGTGGGCTGGTGTTTAGATCTTTCTCGCATGCCCTTCAGAATGTCTTTCCAAACTAAATTTTGCTTTGTCATTTAGTAGAAATCTGATCAAGTCTTGCAATTATTTGATAACCTACCAGTTTCTTGACCTCGTCTTGAGCCGCTGTTGTTTCTTGTTCCAGTTTGGTGATGTACTGGTTCTTGGCATGTATGGTCTCCTGACAAGCACCATCCTGACCCTGCACCAGAACCTGAGTATCCAGTTCCACTATTCGCTCCTCCAGAAGTTGTATCCGGTCCAGAAGATCCAGTTTCTCGCTCTCAACAGCTGCAATCTGAAAGACAGTTTGTAAAATGTAAAACATTTGTAGATGTACTAAAAGTTTGTGTACCTTCAGCGATAGCAACTCTCGAAGCGAGAGTTGCCACCTTTTCTTTGTTGTTAATATCAACAGACTGCCACAGCAACCTTTCATGTTCAGTAAAAATGCATAGCTCGTGAATATAAAATTCTAGGACTAATTCATCTAACAATTTGATCACAGGAAGTGCACGGAAAATGGCTTATATTTGGAAATATTCTTCTAGGCACCAGCTACAAAGTGTCGTATTTGGTCACTATATGGCTTTTCTTCAATTTGAATGAAGAATGGGAATGTTACTTTTTCTCTGTGTCTGAAGGCATATGGGGAAGATCTAAACACCATCCCTCCGGCATCTGTGAGTATTATGTTGGACTAGTTAGTAGACAATACATACAACATAAACCAGAACATTTTCTGGACATGAAACAATGTTGGCTCAAGACCGTATTAACAAAATGGTATTTATCCTATGCTTCTAGAATGCAACTAGATAAAGAAGTTTCAAAAATTTAGTAGCTGTACCAAACAGAGATCTACAGATATAACTGGTCACATTCAACCATATATCACAAAATCAGAGATTATTACATCCGAAAAGGGGCATAACTCCATATACTGCGGGCAGGAGCGACTACTTTTTTGTAGGCTTCTAGAATACAAGTGGATAAATAAGTTTTCAGAATGCTGTAGCTGTAACAAACACAGTTCTGCAGATATAACGGGTTATATCCCTGAAGATGACTGCAATTATTAGTCAAAACATTTTATCTTCGAATATATCTAAACAATTTACTTGTTATTGTGGCAATAAGCCATGTACATGTAAAATTGATTGACTTGGCAAGCTGTTCCCGACTGGACTCAGTAGAGCAGTGGGATGGTATCCCTGAAGTCGTGAGTTCGATTCTCACCAGAGCCAGTATTTTATCACCAGGTGTTTCACAATGTAGGAATATAATTAAATTAAACTGGTTATATTCAAGCATGTGGTAATCTCTTTAATAATTCGTCTATCTGATTAAATACGAAAACGAGAATTTTATCCATCGGTAGAAGTTGCGCCGTCGGCATAAGGAGTTTAACAGGCTAGCCACGATTTTGATCTTCACTCTCCGGTATGTGGAATCATGTAGAAATAATTCGAACATCGTTATTTTCTCAAATTCTCCACCAGAATAATTCAAACATTTTACTCTACATTCATCACCTATGTTCCAATTATTAATGAGATTACCATACGCTTGAATATAACCAGTTAAAATTAATTAGATTCCTACACTGTGAAACACCTGGCGAGAAAATACGGCGCAACTTCTACAGATGGAAAGAATTGTCGTTTAGTATTTAATTAGATAGACAAATTATTAAAGAGATTACCATATATGACAAAATCAGAAATGAATACCTGGAAAAGGGGCATAACTCTTTTAAATCTGGGCTGACAGGAGTCATTTTCTATAGGTGTTTGACCTATAACTAGATAAATGTTTTTAAGATTTGATAGCTGTATCGCTAACAGTTCTGCCTATAACTGCAGTAAATGACTTATGAATGGACTTACACGATGATGAAAAATTGACCGACTGACCTAAGTTTACTGAGCAGGATGTTGTTACCACAAACAAATTTGTACTGCCAGCAGGGAGGTTATAGAATTACGTGTATGTTCTATTTCAGGAAATATGAAGCAGAAGCCAACCTGTTTTTGTAGCTCTTTAGTTTGTGTTGTATACTGCTCGAGACCAATGACTGAATGGTTGTGTGCCTGAAAAAGTCAAGCAGTTAAACATTACCTCCAATCGATTTAACAGCAAACACACATGTTTTGAATACAAATGAATCTATTCCCAGCTACACTCATGTGATGTATGCCAGTTACCATCATGAAACTGAATGTCTCCCTGAAAAAGGTATATCCATCCTTCCGGTTCTAGCAGTTACCATCAAACTTCATCAAACTGCAACCCATAGCATAAACTAGTTGTACTTGATTCCGAGGTCAAATACTATTATCAAGGAATGTCATCCAATGTTAGCAGTATCGGTATTATTTCACTCCTGCGACACTTACATGGTCATTTTGCTTGGAATTTTCTTGAGCAGAACCTGTACTGTGCTGAGAATCTTCTCGTCTGGTTTTCAACCTAAGTTAGAGTAAGAGAAATGGGACATTTATTAGAATATAATTACATTGTCAATTCACACTGATTCGAGTGCATCATTCAGTTGATCAAGAGCCAAATTGAGTGACTTGTCATATCGGCTTCATTAATATTGTCAATCTGCCCACTGGGATTCACATGCGAGCTGGCATAATTTTTCCCACAAAACACTCTGACATTCAGAGACAGGCCGAGTTTAGCCCCAATCTGATTAAAACTCAGACTTAATAACTGCTCCTCTATCGGACAGGTCGCTAATTAAGATCTGGGACGGTCTGTATCTTAAATCTGTCGCACATGTCAGACTGGCGACCAATCACAGTCCAACTTCAACGGGCGAATAGGTGCCTATCGGATTATTTCTGCAGTGAAGGAGCATTTGCGTACACTTCGCCATCCATAAGATGGCTTGCGAATCGTGTGTCTCCATTATCGCGGAGCGATATCCGGTGTTTTACCGGATTCTGTTCGTCCTTCATCCGGCGGAGAACAGACTCGAAAACTCTGATAAATTACAGGTTTTCATACATACCTCGGAAACAGATATCGCCTGGGCTTACAAAATATATATGTATGAATAACTTTCATATCATCCAAGAGGTGTGGTAGATCTGTAATTTTGAACAAGTAGATCATCACATGACTCGAAAATGGCGGGTTACGTTGGCGTTACGTCGGTAGACTTTAGCGGATTGGCTGACGAAGTCACGTGGTATTGATTTCTGGAAATTCCCTCTTGCATTTGCCGAAAGTAGTCTGAAATGGATACACACGATCCCAGGGTCAGTCTTACCGCATATAGATGACCGAAATGGTTACAGGTTGGTGAACGAGATGCAGAAAAATCCAACCCAGGCGGCTGATGAAGTTCTTGCTCTCCATGAGCAATCACCGAAAGATTATTATTTGCTCGGATAGGCACCTATTCGCCCGTTGAAGTTGGACTGTGTCATTGGTCGCCAGTCTGATATGTGCAACAGATTTAAGATACAGACCGTCCCAGATCTTAATTAGCGACATGTCCGATAGAGGAGCGGTTATTAAGTCTGAGTTTTAATCAAATTGAGTATAGCCCTTGCCAGCCTCATTACTTAAATTTGTTATACAATACTCTCAAAAGTCTGCAGGCTAACCAACAATCGCATAACGCAGAACTTGAGAACTACAGCGCGGACACGGAAGCTCATACATATGTGCAAAACTTTAGACATGTAATTGTTTTCAGATATCTAAAAAAGTTTTACACTTATATCAAATAAATTTCACTTATGTACGAAATAAATTTAAGGCCATAGAAAAAGTATCTGACGTAAGGCGGAGATCTATCGACCACTTGGCCTTCATCAGTTTCGAAGCCCCTCTCATGGTTTTACTGATAATGGGAGAATATAATGAGAATTCCTATATGATTAATAACTCACATTACCAACGATAATATGACACCGTAACCTGATCATTGAAGTTGACATTTCTGTGAAAAACTTTAAATTATTTTTGACCACGTCAAACATACCATAAATCTTTAAAAGTTATCAGAGTTCAGGAGTGGCCAATCGCAATGATTCTGGCGAGTATTCGGAATCACACGTGTCTGACTTCGTGGTTATACAAATTCCCAAATTATTTCTGAATAACAACACAAATTTTTTTGTGCAGAATTGTCACTGTAGTTCCAGAGTGGGCATTTTTAAATATGCCTGCACATTACCACAGAATAGTATAAGGAATAACCCAAGTGCACTTCATAGAAAAAGTATCTGAGTGAGTGAGTGAATAGAATTTAACGTCGCTTTCAACAATATTTCAGCTATATCACGACGAACCAAAGTCTGAGCACCACCCAGCCCAGTTGTGTTCCTGCTACTTTAAAGGCAAAATCTTTGAAGCAGCATGGAACCTGACACCCTCCATCCACCCTATAAAACACCGAGGACAGCGCACAAGACACAGACAGGACGCTTACATGGTGCAATAAAGACAAGTGATATTACAGTGCTAGACATCACATACCAAGTTTTTGTTGCTTCTCAACAAAATGCATTGAAGCAACAGGAACCTGAACCCACCCAACCACCCGCCCTGTTCATTGGAGTTGACATTTCTGTGAAAAAGTTTTATGACCATGTCAAACATATCATGAATCTTTAAAAGTTATCAGAGTTTAGGAGTGGCTGATCGCAATGATTCTGGCGAGTATTCGGAATATCACATGTCACAGAGGTCGTAGTTATGCAAATTCCCAAATTATTCCTGAATAACAACACAAAATGTCTTGTGCAGAATTGTCACTGTAGTTCCAGAGTGGGCATTTTTTAATATGCCTGTACATTTACCACAGAATAGTAGGAATAATCTAAGTGTACTTCATAGAAAATGTATCTGACAGACATTTCCTAAGCTTCACTCAACCATGAAATTGACAACAAATTTATCAGTCTCATAAGTAAAATTAAACAGTCTACTTTTGTTCAAGTATTTTCAGAGGATGAAAAGCACTGGCATAGGAAAAATATCACATTCAGGAATATTTTGAGACATTTTCCAGATTCTCTCAGTGTTGAGACAAATTTCAAATCTTTTTTCTTTTAAAGGTGAAAGGCAAAGGTTTTCATATTTTCCTTCTTATATTCTTCATGAACCAATTAATGATTAAAATGTCAGCCTAACTACTTCATTTGATTTTATCTGAAGTATTTTGTCTCCTGTTAGCTTTTGAAAAGTGCTTCGAAGTTGGTATCTAGCCCGGCCGATTTCAGAAATGAAATCTGCATCGAGCTTATCTGCCATTGTTTGACGTTAGTTTGTGACGTCACATCAGACCACCTGGCCGGTTGTCAATACTTGTAACATTCAGTCTCCGGGCAGCTGGTCTGACGTGACATCACAATCAAGAAAAGATAAGCGATGATGTTTTATAAATCTGAATTCAGCTGGGTGTGGGGTACCAACTTTTAAAAGATTCTAGCAGACAAGATAATTCAAATTAATACAAGTGAAGTAGATATTCTGATATTTTTAACCTATATTAAATGTAAAATGAAGAATTTAATAACCTTTGGCTTTGCATTTCACCTTTAAGACAATCAGTGAAATGAAGTAGGCCAGAATCGGTGTCAGAAAAATCACATCACTCGGCTCACACATTATCGGGATCTGTCCAGAACTGGCCTCTCTGAAGCAAATGATGCTCCAAAACTGATGATGGGAAAATACAAAACTTTTTTGCGTGTGAAATAAATGGGATACTGACATTTTCTCCCGGATGATATTTTCCCCCGGGACATATTCCCCCATGACAATTTCCCCCAACAAAATCTTCTCCATAATTAGTAAACTTTTGAACCTGTTTTCAGGTGTTTTCTCTTTCTTTCTTGACTGCTTAAGACAGATTCCTGTGCCAATTTTCATGATGGATGAATGCTGTGTTGTGCGCGCAAGATAAAGCTGGGGTACAGCGAACACTGGGAAAGTATGCCCAGCGATCGCTGGGGAAGTATGCCACTGAAGGAGCAGAAGGAAATTTGATGAAATTTCAATATAAGTACCCCAGTACATCAATTATTCCATTGACTGATTGTTCATTTTATTTGAGAAACTTCATCAGGACATACTGTGGACATTTGAGTCAAAATACTAGAACATTTCTCTTAATAATATTTTAATTTTCTGTTAATTTTTATCTCTAATCATATCCTTTAATACTCTATTTTTAAGATGAAATCAGCCTCGATATCGATGAATTTTGTCAACTCTCCCCGTGCATTTTTCAGCCGCGAAGACATAGCGACGCTCACAAATCTGAATGCTGAACAGCTGCAGTCATGGGACAACATCATGGCTCGTGCTGAAGGTTCGGTCGAGTCGCACAGCATATGTTAGTAGATGCTTGTTGACATGGCCATGAAAAAATAAACGGCATGCCATGCCATTCAATTTTAAAGACCAACTCGTACTATTTTCTCATGAATGGTAGGAACCTGTTTAGTTTTCTGTGGTCAAATGTGTAACCGTCGTAACATATGTAACTTTCGCGGAGTTTGAGAGACCTATATTTCACATCTCAGCCAAGATTTGAGGTCGATAACAACAACTGATCACAATTTTGATTAAAATCTCTCATCTCATTATGGAACTAAGGGAGGCTACAAGCGTTAATGGGAGCCTGCCCCCAGTGCGGAGGGGGCAGCTGACTGTGTCGCGGCGTGGACTTTCCGGATGGGTTATTGCGTTGATGATGCCAAATTTGTTGTTGTTGTTCGGCATGTTCAGTTTTGACCAAGTCCCTTTATCTTGTCCCCACCTGTTATGGTTTTTGTCAGATATATCGTCTGCCTTCTCCACAGATTTTGGTTCTCTCAGACTGATACTTTTCACGTGACTGCTTGTGCCTGAACCCATGCTGTCAGCCTAATCTCGGGGAACAAAAACTCAAAACATTTCGCAGGCAGCCATGATCGATTTCAGCGTCATGTGACGTCATGGCAACCACGACGGGCACCTGCGGGGATTTATTATGTATGATTCTGTTACTGATTTCTCCATTGTGTTTCCGCAAGATATTACTACTTGAGATATAATATTTTTGGTGGATTTTTTCGTTGTCCATTTTTTGTTTTGTCATGTGACTTCGCGAACCAAACAGTCAAAATGGCGGAAACGGGAAGTCGCGTGTCAACAGAAGAGGATTTGTGTAACAGTGTTTCCCCGTTAGCTGCCTACGTGCTGGCGGGAAACTTCCCCCTTATTGCAAAACATGTTCTTTGCTTTATGCCAGCGAAGTGCTTAAACGCATGTGCGAGGTATACACAAATTATTTGTCTTGGCCATTAGATTTGTTGTCTGGAACAATTCTTCCCCAGTGGGTTTTTCCCCCCACCCTATATTGATCGAAAATGTTTCAGAGTTTTTTTTTAGAAAATAAGTCTGGAATAATGTTATGACTTTTTGGGGGTACCGACATTATCCCCCAACGACAGTTTCCCCAGCGACATTTTCCCCACCGACAGTTTCCCCCACGACAGTATCCCCACACGACATTTTCCCCAGGTGACATTTTCCCCACCCTAATGTTGAAATTGGCCTGATTCCGGTGAAAAGGGATGATTTCGCCCAGTTTGGGTGAATGACGTCATGAATCCTCACGGTACCCAAAGTATTTCCTCCCGTTCATCCAAAGACCACGACTTTGAAAGATGATAATGTTCAGCGCATTTGTCCAGGACCTCCTCTCTAGAAAACTGTAAAATTCATATTTCTATCCTGTCAGCGAAGTTTGTGGGAAGGTGGAGTATGTTGTCAATAACAAAAATAAACACAAGACATGCAGATTACTTACCATTTTATAGTATTTTTTCAAAGTCAAACTGTTCTCCAAAACGACAGCGATACCTCCAGCGTGTTTGGTGCCATTTTTGTTCGCCTCGTTTTGGAACTGCCATGCGAAATTAATCGATAGTTCATAAAATATGAGTAATACGCGAGAGGGCAAGATTGAGAGAATAAAATTCAATTCAATTCAATTCCATTACCAAATGAGCTCTCCACAGGATTACCTTCCCTTATGCTGCTTACCAAATATGATATTTAAAAAAAAAATTGATCAATTAGTTGAGCCTCGTGGCCTCGACTTCGACCAGAACATGGCGGTAACAACAACAGCAACAGGTGTGAACGTGAGCGAAATATGTTTTTCTATCGAAAACTTATAAACGGGAAAGTTGTATCAACCGGATTTATCATTTTTTGCGAGACAACAACATATTCCGCTTTCCTGCACAATTCATAAGCAAATGTACGTCATAAATTTTATGGTATCGGAGAAAGCATGTCCCCTATTTTAGCGCCAAAAGTGGTCAGTTCATAAATTGAGATATGTATCATTGTAAAAAAAATGATCACTTTGGGTTACGATTAATTCAGCCTAATCATGCTAATTGGGGTGAGGATTCATGACGTCATTCACCCAAATTGGGCGGAATCATCCCTTTTCGCCGGAATCAGGCCAATTTCAACATTTCCCCCACCTGCTAATAGTACGTGCTGTAATAATTACGATCTGTTTTCTGCCTGTTATGTGTTTCTTGGCACCGTCTCATGTAGGACTACCGACCGCATCAAATTTTAATTCCAATGAACTATCGTGTTATTTCCGGCAAGGCTATACACTGCTATATATATTCTGTGCCTATAAAGTGAATAATCAATACTTTTGAGTTGTTATTTTTGTGATAATGAATTGTTTGAGAGTTCAGTTTTGTCTAAATCGTTATGAATTAAACATTTTTAATTCAAATTCGAATGTCTAGTAATCTATCGGAAAATATCGGCAGTGTTGATGAAGTGATCAAATAATAAGATCAAAGTTTTTGCCGCTTTCATGCAGCGGGAATTTTTGATCACTTTTCAGTCATTGACATACAATCTTCTTAAGTTGCGATCCGAATAAATAACTTTAAGTGCAAAATTAAAAAAAAAAAAAAATCCATGACCGCGACTGCGTAATTAATACAGCACGTAATATTAAGGTGGGGAAAATGTCGCTTGGGGGAAAATCTCGTGTGGGGATACTGTCGTGGAAGAAAATGTCTGCAGTGGAGAAAATGTTGCTGGGGAAACTGTCGTTGGGGGATAATGTCATACTCATGTCATACTCGACTTTTTGTATTGTGAATGTCACATACATCATGTATGCCTAATATACTTACTCTCCGTCTCAAATTACAAGGGAATGGGGTGCGGACAGGAGCCCAATAGGGCAGGAGCCCTTTTGGACACAAGCCCAATGTGGGCTAAAGACCGGCGCACGTAAATGAGAGCTACCCCCTGAGCTACTGGTCTCAATTTGCCTGATGGCTCAGGGACTAGCTCTCGTGTGGAGGCAGTTTTTGGTGAGGTTTTCGCCTTGCGAGGCCGGAGAAAGAATATCAAACTTGTTTGATAATTCTGCCTTGTGAGGCTTAGGCAAACTCCTCACCGTGTGCATCGAACGTAAGCTAACAGCTCAGACATAACCATTTTATTCGACCGGCCAATGAGACGCATCTTTTTTTCACGTGATCTGTACGTAAGACTGTACAAAAGGGCAATTTTTACGTTAGACCAGTCACATGAAAGATCAAATGATCTTGAAGAAGGTGCTCCGCGGGAACTAGAATCAATTCGGTGAGCGTTTTGCTCACCGTGTGCGCTGAAACCACACCAGAGCTAGCCCCTGAGCTCACAGGCAATTGAGGCAATGTACGCTCAGGGGATAGCTTCCGTGTGTGCCGTGCTTCATTCCAGAATTGGACACGAGCCCACAACTACATATTGGTTGGGACAAATACATGGAAAGCTAAATTTTAACAAATGTGGCATGAACAATTTGGAACGAAAGATTTTAATAAATTATTTTAAAAAACATGGAAGAAAATTGATGATGCTTATCAAATTTCATAAATATATTGATTTGATCCATGATGGTGGTTCGAATTTCCTGGATCACAGAGTTGTTGTTCTTGCATCTGACAATGTATTATGCCTTCTATCCGAATGCGACAAATGGTTTATGGACAGCAACTTTGCTATGCCCCCATATCAGTTTCTTCAGCTGTACATCATACGTACGGTAATTTCCCTATTAATTCACCTTCCAAATTTAATTCGAAAACGGCCGATTTTTCCGCTGTCGTGATTTTGTCCATCCTAATAAAACGAACACGGGAGCATTTTCAATATCCGTGAAACAATAAATTCGAACACTCCCGTTTTCGCCACGGAGTTCGTGCCGATGAAAGTAAAGTGAATATGTTACTAGAATCTCGTATAGTATATCGGCGTATGCTATTATTTGTAAGCGCAGAGAAACAACAGGGAATGGTACAATATAATCAGACTGAATTACTATTACTTAGTCTATAAGGAAAAAAATTGATTCAATTAACTCCGCAGTCCTGTAATTTTATCCTAACTTGATCGCGTTTCGCCGCAGTCGGGAAAAATATATACGGTAGTCCGGTCGAGTGTCTGCACACGGCCCGCTATTGAATCATTCTTCAGTTTCCAGCGTTCGTATATCAAATATCTTTCTTTAAACCAGCATTCCTTTATTTGAAAAACACACATTATTTTAAGTAACAAATTTGAGAGATCTTCAACGTTAATATATTTGTTCGTCGTATATGCTAAACCCCTCGCTGTCCCCCATTTACCTGCCCGACCTGCCCTGTATTATTCGTATGGGAGGCACTTGGGCCGTGTTCAAAGGAGGCACTGGAAGGGAGCAGAGTTCAAACTTTGTCGGGTGACGTTCCCGCGGAGATATCAAGTTGTAACGTGTGTGCTGGTGAATTGCATCAGATTTCTTCACAGCAACTGCATTCTTCGTTTGGGGAAAGCAAGATGCGATTTAATCTTGCGGTATGCTGTATGCTATTCGTTATATTTTCAGGTGAAGTGGACAATCAAACGACCATTATTTGACGTCAAAAATGAGCCATCACGAAAAGTTAGAATAGTTAGTAGTTAGAATTTTTCACCTCTCAAAATATCTTAATGATAAAGTTGTCAGCTCAATTTCCCCTTTTTACCTTTCAAAATACAATGTTCATTATCATTGAGCACATTTTTCTCTTGTTGTATTTTTTTCTAATTCTATTACTTGAAAAACAACAAACCTTTTTGTCTTGGTTTTTTAAAATAATTTTAAAAAAAAATTGTGCCACATTTGTTAAAATTTTCCTTTTCATGTATTTGTCTGATATTCCCCAATCAAAATATATAGTTGTGGTTTTGTGTCCACTTTTGGAATAAGCCCATTGGGCTTATGTCTGTAAGGGCTTCAGTCCTATTGGGCTTCTGTCTCTAAGGGCTCTTGTCCTTTACCCGCTTTCTGCAATATATCGGAGCCAGTTTTCCTCAGAGCAGTGAAATTTTGAACATCATCTGAATGTTATCTGTGTATTTTTATCCAGTAATTTCATGAAAATCCAAGCGAAATGTGAATCAAATTCACCAAAATGAATTTCATCCTGACAATTTTGCATGTTAAATTTTGACGTCATAGCTGCCAGTCACAATGTCACAACATTGATAGCCCAACGTCATTGTGCTTTGAAAATAACATGCAAGGTATTTTAGAGATTTTTTTTTATTCTGAATAGATTTTCTTGAAAT
>JAVTVY010000396.1:0-34985 GCA_036873755.1 Hanleya hanleyi | reverse complement strand
TACCACATATTTTTGAAGGAGTTAACAGAATTTGTAGATTCTTGGGTCGAGCTTCAGTAATACAAATACTGTCAGGATCATATAGTTCAATACGGGTCAAACCCAAAGTGATCATTTATTTACAATGATAAATATATCAAATTATGAACTGACCACTTTTGGCGCTAAAATAGGGAACATGTTTTCTCCGATACCATGAAATTTATGACGTACATTTGCTGATGAATTTTGCAGGAAAGTGAAATATGTTGTTGTCTGGCAAAAAATGATAAATCCGATTTATACAACTTTGCCATTTATAAGTTTTTAGATGTGTGGCCCTAGTTCACTAATCGTAATACTTAACCATGGGCTCGTTAAACAGATAAGGCAGAAAACCAGTGATTGTATGAAGGACTTGAGTATTTAATGTAGGAAGATAATGAACTAGGTCTAAATGAGCATGTCTACTGCAGGTTGAGGAGTTATATAAATGATAACTGCAGTGACGTACGTTATATAATATGACTGACTAATATCTACAATCTACTACATGTGACAATGATTATGCTAATAGGTGACCAACCATGACCGAGTTAGATGATGATGGTTGCAATCCTGTAATACAGAAAAGTAAACATTAACCCAATCAATACTATCAATCATTGACTTAGCACCAGTCCTTAGTTAGCATTATAGTTAGCTTGCTAACTATAACACGCATCACAATATGCAACGGTCCATTACCAGTATTCATTACCCGCGACAGCATATAACACCACACGTTATAGTTTACTTCAAAACTATAATTAGCATACATGTAAATGATATGCGGAATGCACAATACCTGCTCTGCATAGACAATATAACATTATAGTCTATTTATAGGCTATAACTAGCATTATGTAAACAATATGCTGGACGAATATTCTATGGCTTACAAAGGTACAAACAGTGTTAAAAATGCAATTGGAATACAACGTTGAGCAATAACATACTTGCAACTCTTCGGCAATTCCACCGGTCCACATGTACATGCATGTACAAATCCCAAACAATGGACCTGGTGGCTCACCCATCTGAAATCAAGGCACATGACTGCATGTAACACATACAGAATATACATAGAATCTACTGTAAAACCTACACAAAACATATATAAACTATACTGACTAGGCTACATGCAAACATCGTACATGTATAACATTCACAATAATAATACTACAATAGCATTACATAACTTTGGCACACACTTGTTACGAATACTTAAGGTACTTTACATAATATATAAGGATACTGCCAATAATCAAAGAACATTATCTGTATCATACAGGTGTCTCACCTCTTATCCTGGCCCAATCCCTGGAAATCAGGCTGACTGGGAATCAACTCGCTATACCATGTTATCTCAGACTGGCAACTAATACAAAAATAAACACACAGTCTAGACCTCCAGTGTCATAAGAACACCAACATGCAGTACTTGATACAATTAAATCAACTGCATTCACTAATAACCATTTCTAAATAAATCAGGACTGTCTCACACAATGTGCTATATCCCATATATATACTTGAATGGCAACATGGGCTATACCATACATACTCAATGTAAACACATGCTACTGCTTATAAAGTTGGCACAATTAAAGTTACAAGTTACAAGTTACCATGATTTTGCCAATAATAACAAGTTATATATCTTATAATTCTACCAAGTACAACTTAAACATCATATAATTCTAATGAAACAATTCCAGCTCACTTACTGTATTAATTCTGGTCTTTAGAGCCAAAACAGTGTTTTATGAAAAGATGCTGTGGTAGCCACGTTGTACAGAAGAAAGACTTGGCCACGACAGTCTCTCACATTACAGGACATTAACATACATCCCGGATACAGCCCTGCATTCCTGAACTGACCCATTTTCTATGCTAAAGCTGACTAAAATAACTATCTGGGACACACAGTGACCTACTCTAAAAATAACAAACATACAGTGTAAGCTGTATTAACAGAACAGCAGTGCCAGCAATACTTAAACCCTAGTTTTTGGAATGGGGAAAGTGACCATCAAATAATGACCGGTCACACCCACCCCCACTTTTGTTCACACTGTCCTTAGTTGAACAAACTCAGTCAAATTAGCTATCCGTTTTACTGATGGCCTCCTGGAGGTCAACCACCCTCCGATTCAAACTATCCAGTAAGACAGCACACTCTCGTACAGATGATCTGGGGACGTGGTTGGGGTTGCTGTGTCTCCCAGCCATCGATCTCTGAGTCCTGCGAAGTCTGGGGGCCACTGGCGTGGTCCGTGGCTGTTCATTCACAGTACTTCCATGTCCTCGGGATACAAGGTTTGGTCCTAACCCTTGTGGGGATGCTGCGAAGCTGCCAGGTTCTGGTGAATCCCAGGGGATGTAGTAATCATCTTCGCTATCGGAAGATTCAGATGCTGATGGTGGAGATGCAGCACACTTCGGCGACTCTAATGGAATCTTAGGAGGAGGTGGTTGTGTGCACACCCGTAGTTCAGTCCGATTGACTGTCTTTGTGTCTCCGAATCCATCGGCTGGCTCCACAACATATACGTCAAGTCCATCCAGGCGTCGTACCACCTTGTACACCCTGCTGTTCCATTGGTCCTGGATCTTGTTGCGTCCCTTCAATCCCCGCTGGCGTACATACACCCTGGTGCCAGTGCTGATGGGAGCTCCCTGAGCCTTTCGATCATATCCTTTTTTCCGCAGCTCTGCTCCATGCTGCAAGTTCTTACTGGCCAGGAGGTATGCATCTTGTAGCCTCTTCTGGTGCTCTTCTGCCCAGTCTCCAGAGCCGGATGCCTCGGGATCTCGCAAACCCGTCAGGAACTCTACTGGTAGCCTGCTGTCTCTGCCAAACATCATGTAGAAGGGAGCTAAACCGGTGGATCCATGAGGAGTCACATTGTATGCGAAGGCAACCTCTTTCAGATGTTCATGCCACCGTCGCTTCTTTTTGAGGGGCAGAGTTCTCAAGAGATCATGTAAGGTACGGTTATAGCGCTCACATTGTCCATTACCTTGCGGGTGGTATGGTGTTGTTCGGGACTTGGTTATGCCGTAATATGTACATAAGCTGGCGATCAACTGTGACTCGAAATTCCTACCCTGGTCACTGTGAATCCTCAGGGGTACACCATAATGCATGAACCACTCTTGAACTAAAATCTGTGCCACTGTTGGTGCCTTCTGATTTCGTGTTGCTACCGCCACTGTATATTTTGTGAAGACATCGGTCATGACAAGCACGTTTTCCAGACCCGTAGCAGATGGTTCCAGTACTGTGAAGTCAATGGCTAAGACTTCCAATGGTCTTGTAGCACGCAGAGTTCCCATAGGTGTCCTAATGGGCTTTGCAGGCATCTTTGCGAGGGTGCACCTCTCACATTTACTCAGCCAGTCACAAACAGTGTCGTGAAGTTTCACCCAGTAGTATCTGGCTCGAATCAATGCTTCGGTCCGCTCTATTCCTTGATGGCCAAGATTATCATGTAGTCCTTGTAGTACCCGCTCCCTCAGGCAGTGTGGCAAGACCAGCTGTTGCGTTCTACCTTGCACCGGATCATGTAATTTCCTATACAGTACACCATCCTGTTCCACGAGACGATCCCATTGCCGCAGCAGCAAACAGACTTCTACTGACAAGGCCTGCCTTTCCTGCTGGTCAGGCTTCTTTCCAGTCCTCCAATATTCTAGCACCTTGGAGATGACTTCATCCTTGACTTGTAGGTCTGCCAAGCTCGCAAGAGTCAGGTTGGGCAATGCTGTCAGCGGGGCACAGTGTGCCAGTGAGCCCTCATTAGAACTGATTATGACACGTTCCTGGGTTAGCCTGTCCTGTTGTAACTGTTCCCTGAGGCCTGGTGGGACAACTGTGGTATCGGTCAGACCTGCCATGATGTAATGAATTTCCTCTGCCTCTGCAATGAAATCGCTGCGACGTGAGAGAGCATCTGCATTCAGGTTGTGTTTCCCAGGTCGGTATTTTATGGCGAAGTCAAACGATGCTAATGATGATGCCCACCTCTGTTCCACCGCCGGAAGCTTGCTTTTGGTCAAGAGGTAGGTTAGCGGGTTATTGTCCGTGTACACTATAAATTTGGCCCCGAGCAGATAATCCCGAAACTTATCGGTAATCGCCCATTTCAATGCCAGAAGCTCCAACTTCTTGCTACTGTAGTTGGACATGTTTCGCTCAGCTCCACGAAGTCCCCTGCTAGCATATGCGATAACACGTAACTTTCCGTCCTGTTTCTGGGAGAGGACAGCTCCCAGGCCATTGTTGGAGGCATCAGTTTCTAGAATAAATGGGATGGTGTAGTCCGCATACCCCAGCACTGGTGCCGTTGTCAAACCTCTTCTCAGGTCGTTGAATGCACACTGACACTTGTCATCCCAGCGGGCCCCCAACAACACTGATTTCCTTTTCTGTCCTGATTCACTCAAACACTGTGAGACCAAATTATGCAGGGGTGTTGCTATCTGAGCAAACCCGGGCACAAATCTCCTGTAGTAACTCGCGAAGCCAATGAATGACCTAAGCTGCTTCAAGGTGGTTGGGACAGGCCAGTTCTTCACCGATGTGATCTTGTCAGGATCCGTAGCTACACCTTCCGCGGAGATACAGTGTCCCAAGTATTTGACCTTCTCACCGAAGAACTTGCATTTGGAGAGTTCTAGTTTTAACCCAAGGTCAAACAGCTTCTGAAAAATCACCTCTAATCTTTTTATGTGATCCCTCATTGTCTTGGAGTAGCACACAATGTCATCTAGGTACACCAGCATTATTTGAAACACCTCGTCCCGGAACACTTGCTGCATTAACCGTTGGTACGTTGCCGGGGCAGAGCAGAGGCCGAACGGCATGCGATTAAACTCGAAAAGCCCGAGCGGGGACGTGAAAGCAGTTTTTCTCTTGTCTCCCTCCTTGACTTCGACTTGATGGTATGCAGATTTTAGGTCCATGGTTGAGAAGACCTTGGATCCAACCAGAGCGTCCATCGACTCTTCTATGCGAGGTAGAGGGTAGCCATCCTTTCGCGTTTTTGCATTAAGGAGTCTATAATCAACACATATCCTTAAAGCTCCGGACTTCTTCTTCACTAAGACGATTGGACTGGCATACTCACTGGCACTTGGTCGAATCACACCCTTTTTGAGCATTTGGTCAATCTGATCCTTCACTTCTTGAAGGTGATGTGGTGGTATACGGCGATATGGCTGTCGTATGGGAGCGTCATCCACCGTTGGAATGCTGTGTTGAACTATGTCTGTGTGTCCGAGGTCATCTGAATCCTCAGCAAAGATGGGACGAAACCTCCTAAATAATTTGTTGACTTCCATCTTCTCATCGTCTGTTCCCTTGAATCCAGATAGGTCTAAACCTGGAATGGACTCTGCTTGCTTCCCCGACTGCCAGTCTTGTGGTTCCTGCACTAGAGAAGTTGTTTGTTTGCTGACGATGATTTCGTTTTCTGTTACACTGAGCACAACCTGATTGCCTTGAAGCTCAGCTGGCGTAACGACCCCGACTCTCGTTCTGGGTTTCAACCATATGTCTTCTTTCCCGAGGTTGATCACCTTTACATAGTATGATCCTGTGGAAGTGTCAACTAGTGTCCGAGCTATCATGATATTTCCTGGTAATGGTGCCTGTAATGGTTCTATGATGGCGCAAGGACCGGAATATCCCCCTACCACCCTCAAGTCACTATAGCTTTCTGCTGGAACCACCACCTCGTCGTTTCCTGCTACCCTGCATACACTCATGTGATCTTCTTGTATGGGTGGAAACAAGATCTGATATTGTGGTAGGTGCTGCAGAACATTTGTCCCCAAGAGTCCAGGAATCGTCTTCTTCCGGGGGTTGTCACCAGTGTCCCTCACGATCAGGATGCCTGCATTAGAGCAACATACATTGTTGACTACAACATCCATCTCGATGTATCCAGAAAACGGAATCTCGGAACCATTGGCTGCCCTTAAACTGAACCAACCGCCTATTGGACGTGGCTGTCCAAACTGGCTGGCAAGATACTGTTGGAAGAATGACTCTGTCACAGTTGATACCATAGAGCCGGTATCAATCAAACAATTCACTGGGATGCCACCCAGCTTTGCCACCACCGTAGGCACTCCTCCAACAGTATTCGTGAACCATGGCTCCGAATTTTCCACTTCCCTGTGCAACTGGTTAGGCCCTGCCACCCCACAGCTAGTGACAGGGCCCGCTAGTTTGTCGACCCCGTCCTAGCTTGCTGTCCAGACTCCTGCCTCTCTTGGAACCGCTTAAACGCGCGACATTCCGCCTTCCGGTGCCCGGCTTTCTTGCAAAAGAAGCAGAGGAATTCCCTGGTTGCGCCACCAGCTGTTTGAACCTTTTCCACTTTGTCTGTCAGTGCTGCCTGCCGAGAGGCAAGATCTTCTAAAAGCTTCTGCTGGTTCGCCAACAGCGTGGACATGGCACCCAACGTGTTGCTTTGGTCGGGCATAACAGACTGGGCTGTTGACATGGCGGCAGCTCCATCAGGAAAATCCTCCTCCAAGTAGGTCATCTGGACCCTCGCCTTCGGACGTTTGGAATCCGGTATGTCGCACGCATACTTTAGGGCGATTGACCGGACATCTAAGAATGGGCTCTCAGGATGATCCTTGATGTGCTTATGCAACTCCCATCTCAGTCGGTGGTCAGTTAGACCTTCAATGAACTGCTCTCGCAGCATCATGCCGCGATCGGCAACATGTCGGGGCGAGGCCCTGGCGAGACGATCTAACAACTTGGAGAGTGCGTGTGAAAAAGTGGTCAAATCTTCACCCTCCCTCTGTTGACGCTCATAAAATAACCTTAGCAGTTGTGCAGGTGAAGAACTCTCCCCATATATCTCATGTAGGGCTGCAAAAATTACATCGACACTTAAATTCGACCTACATTTTACCTCTGCTTTAGCAGGACCTTCTAAATGGGATAAGATAAAGTCTATGGCCTCTTGACCCTGCAGGCTTTGAGACTGAAGAGTCGACTTTGCATCCTCCACCCAATCTTCTACACCCACATCCCCAGCATACTTTCGTAGTTTCCGCTCCCGCGGAATGACGACGGTGATAGGCTGTCCTTGCCTCCCTTGTAGCTGTTGTATGAGTTCACGATCTCTTGATTGGGCAGTTATCAACCCTTGGAGTTGGCGTTGTAGCTGTTCCAAAGCATCACCCGGCTCTCCACCAGCTTCAGCCGAATCGTGGAACACTTCTCCCTGCGGCTGGTCCATGGTTGGTCACCTGATATTTCCTACTATATTTCCATTTACCTAAATACAACTATTCTGCCTTATCCCACTTCTGACACCAAAAATGTGGCCCTAGTTCACTAATAGTAATACTTAGCCATGGGCTCGTTAAACAGATAAGGCAGAAAAACCAGTGATTGTATGAAGGACTTGAGTATTTAATGTAGAAAGATAATGACTAGGTCTAAATGAGCATGTCTACTGCAGGTTGAGGAGTTATATAATATGACATTGACTAATATCTACAATCTACTACATGTGACAATGATTATGCTAATAGGTGACCAACCATGACCGAGTTAGATGATGATGGTTGCAATCCTGTAATACAGAAAAGTAAACATTAACCCAGTGAATACTATCAATCATTGACTTAGCACCAGTCCTTAGTTAGCATTATAGTTAGCTTGCTAACTATAACATGCATCACAATATGCAACGGTCCATTACCAGTATTCATTACCCGCGACAGCATATAACACCACACATTATAGTTTACTTCAAAACTATAATTAGCATACATGTAAATGATATGCGGAATGCACAATACCTGCTCTGCATAGACAATATAACATTATAGTCTATTTATAGGCTATAACTAGCATTATGTAAACAATATGCTGGACGAATATTCTATGGCTTACAAAGGTACAAACAGTGTTAAAAATGCAATTGGAATACAACGTTGAGCAACAACATACTTGCAACTCTTCGGCAATTCCACCGGTCTACATGTACATGCATGTACAAATCCCAAACATTGGACCTGGTGGCTCACCCATCTGAAATCAAGGCACATGACTGCATGTAACACATACAGAATATACATAGAATCTACTGTAAAACCTACACAAAACATATATAAACTATACTGACTAGGCTACACGCAAACATCGTACATGTATAACATTCACAATAATAATACTACAATAGCATTACATAACTTTGGCACACACTTGTTACGAATACTTAAGGTACTTTACATAATACATAAGGATACTGCCAATAATCAAAGAACATTATCTGTATCATACAGGTGTCTCACCTCTTATCCTGGCCCAATCCCTGGAAACCAGGCTGGCTGGGAATCAACTCGCTATACCATGTACATTGGTATGTTTCTCTTCATGTATCTCCACATGGTTTGTGTTATCTCAGACTGGCAACTAATACAAAAATAAACACACAGTCTAGACCTCCAGTGTCATAAGAACACCAATATGCAGTACTTGATACAATTAAATCAACTGCATTCACTAATAACCATTTCTAAATAAATCAGGACTGTCTCACACAATGTGCTATGTCCCATATATATACTTGAATGGCAACATGGGCTATACCATACATACTCAATGTAAACACATGCTACTGCTTATAAAGTTGGCACAATTAAAGTTACAAGTTACCATGATTTTGCCAATAATAACAAGTTATATATCTTATAATTCTACCAAGTACAACTTAAACATCATATAATTCTAATGAAACAATTCCAGCTCACTTACTGTATTAATTCTGGTCTTTAGAGCCAAAACAGTGTTTGATGAAAAGATGCTGTGGTAGCCACGTTGTACAGAAGAAAGACTTGGCCACGACAGTCTCTCACATTACAGGACATTAACATACATCCCAGATACAGTCCCGCATTCCCGAGCTGACCCATTTTCTAGGCTAAAGCTGACTAAAATAACTATCTGGGACACACAGTGACCTACTCTAAAAATAACAAACATACAGTGTAAGCTGTATTAACAGAACAGCAGTGCCAGCAATACTTAAACCCTAGTTTTTGGAATGGGGAAAGTGACCATCAAATAATGACCGGACATTATTTTGCCTCGAAACGTTACCGTCCCAAATCAGGATTCTCCTAAACGTTAATAACAAGTTTTATTCCCTAATTTAAAAGGTAGTTTGTATTGTATCAGTACTGGTGTGGATGTTTCCAATACGATAGTCCGCTTTCAGAAGTGTGGTGTGATAATTAGGATATCTCTCTGTTTGATATGGTGTGATAACTTACATCTAATTAGGATATCACTCCGTTTGATATGGTGTGATAACTTACATCTAATTAGGATATCACTCCGTTTGATATGGTGTGATAACTTACATCTAATTAGGATATCTCTCCGTTTGATATGGTGTGATAACTTTAGATATCTCTCCTTGTAAAATTGTGTGATAAGCTACATCAAATTAATATATCTCTCTTTTTGATATGGTGTGATAACTTACATCTAATTAGGATATCACTCCGTTTGATATGGTGTGATAACTTTAGATATCTCTCCTTGTAAAATGGTGTGATAAGCTACATCAAATTAATATATCTCTCTTTTTGATATGGTGTGATAACTTACATCTAATTAGGATATCACTCCGTTTGATATGGTGTGATAACTTTAGATATCTCTCCTTGTAAAATGGTGTGATAAGCTACATCAAATTAATATATCTCTCTTTTTGATATGGTGTGATAACTTACATCTAATTAGGATATCTCTGTGTATCATATGGCATTTACGTTTATTATCTTCTCAGCAAAACTGTGTAGCTGCTGGAAGGAAGAGGAGAGCAGCGGAAGATGAAAAACCGTTGGGCGATAAGTACGTCAGAATGTCGACAGGAATTCAAGTTCTGCCTGTTACTCTGTCGACTTCTGGTAGTAAGTTTGGGCTTCTTATCTGCTGATATGAGAATCATACAAAACAGTAAATTTAACACGTTGCTCGTGTCAAGGACGTACCATAACGTGTATAGAGTGCTCATTTGCGAACAGTGAAAAGCGATAACGTTCCAAATCTCAGATTTACAACCAAAATTGCAATCACATATGATATCTCGCATGTATTGTGGTTTTCCAATGGTATTCCCCTGTAATCACAAGCTGCTTGGAGTCGAGAATATATACTGTTATACTGTGTATATGAAGAGAGAGGTCTTCATATATATAAAATGTGGCGACAGATACTCTCGATCCAAGCAGCCTGTAACGATTTGTCTTCTAATCGATACACGATTTTTGACTTTTCATGGTTTCAATTTCTCCCTTTTTAGATCAAAGCGGGGATTCCAGTTCCTTCTCGTGTATGCAGAGCATGGGTTTCATCGTGACAGTGGCCATTTTGGGCATTCTCCTCGTCCTGTCGATGGTCGTTGTTGTCGTTCTCTTTACGTCTCGGCGTCGGGAAATCCAAAAACAGGGTGCTTAAACTGATACTATCAATCCATTCGCAACTTCTCGGGGATCTCCGGTTTGAGATGTCCCTCGAAGGCCATTGATGCCATATTGGACTAGAGCGTGGTCACGTGTGTTTCGGTCTGTCAGGGAACTGTCAGTGACGTCACGGGAATTATATCTTGCCAATACGTGGCGTGTGTACCATTTAAACTGATGGTTTTCTATTGAAACGTGCTTCGAATGAAAAGAATAAACAGTTTTTAGAATATCTGACGTAAATCAGAGACTCGCAGGGAAATATTTGCTGGTCGGGGATTAAGGCTTCCGCGAGAGTGATTGGGCTTCGGAGCCATGCGTATTAAACCGTTCCGGCGCGTCACATCTGGAGATTCATAGGAAATTCATGTTGTCGTCCCCCGACATTCTCAAAGAGAGCCGTGTCTACCTGCGGGAGACCAAAGCGACTCTCATGTAAACTGGTGACATTTTTGAATCTCCAATCTCAAAGCGAGGCAGCATGACATCACTCGCTCGACCGGGACTATTCATTCTCAAAGAGAGCCGTGTCTACCCGCGAACTACTTCCTGTATTAGATAACTCGCTTTCACGGCCAAGTATACATACCGACAATAATTTGTTCGCGATTGATATGCTCCGAAACGGAAAGAGTCATTTCCCAATTATTTTTCCCACGTTATGTTCAGCAATTCGCTTCTAACTCGGCGGAGTCGGCAGGTCAATGACAAGCCGGATACAGAGGTGAAAATCATATGCCGCCTACTCACCCCCCAAAATGGCTCCCATTTACCCGTGAGACTCTTTCTCGCAGTAGGGAGTCTCGCGAAACGAGAATGGTCCCCCGAGCATAGAATCGGTCCCCTTTGTAGATTTCCGCTCGGGAGTTCCGAATGACTATCAATCATCTCAAAATCAATATAACCCAGAAATGTATTTTCTCAATAAAGGTGAAATATAATATTTCCCCCAAAAAATATAGTCTTGTCATATATATCTTGGAAACCTATCGATGGTGGATTATACCACAGTTAGCAGATTTACTTGATTCATGGTGTATTTCGCCCGATGCCAGCTTCCACAAGCATTACGTCAGATCTGCTCCTCATTTAAACGAGCCAATGAAATGACATTTTTAGTATTTGACCTGGAAACACCAGATACCGTGCAGACACGTCATTACCACGTGATTACGAATAGCAAGACTGTGGGATGCTGCGCGAGACCAGAGCGAAGTTGTGTAAATTAGCTACTTTATTTTTCACACTCCTTGTACATTTTCCTTTGTTTTTCTTCAGAAAAATGTATTACAAACGGCCTAACATATTTGAAATAAATAAAATCGGCGGCAGTTGACACAAGGAAAAATATATGTTTTCTATTTTGTGATGGGGGCGACCTGTAACCATTTAGCCACGTTGTACAGAAGAAAGACTTGGCCACGACAGTCTCTCACATTACAGGACATTAACATACATCCCAGATACAGTCCCGCATTCCCGAGCTGACCCATTTTCTAGGCTAAAGCTGACTAAAATAACTATCTGGGACACACAGTGACCTACTCTAAAAATAACAAACATACAGTGTAAGCTGTATTAACAGAACAGCAGTGCCAGCAATACTTAAACCCTAGTTTTTGGAATGGGGAAAGTGACCATCAAATAATGACCGGACATTATTTTGCCTCGAAACGTTACCGTCCCAAATCAGGATTCTCCTAAACGTTAATAACAAGTTTTATTCCCTAATTTAAAAGGTAGTTTGTATTGTATCAGTACTGGTGTGGATGTTTCCAATACGATAGTCCGCTTTCAGAAGTGTGGTGTGATAATTAGGATATCTCTCTGTTTGATATGGTGTGATAACTTACATCTAATTAGGATATCACTCCGTTTGATATGGTGTGATAACTTACATCTAATTAGGATATCACTCCGTTTGATATGGTGTGATAACTTACATCTAATTAGGATATCTCTCCGTTTGATATGGTGTGATAACTTTAGATATCTCTCCTTGTAAAATTGTGTGATAAGCTACATCAAATTAATATATCTCTCTTTTTGATATGGTGTGATAACTTACATCTAATTAGGATATCACTCCGTTTGATATGGTGTGATAACTTTAGATATCTCTCCTTGTAAAATGGTGTGATAAGCTACATCAAATTAATATATCTCTCTTTTTGATATGGTGTGATAACTTACATCTAATTAGGATATCACTCCGTTTGATATGGTGTGATAACTTTAGATATCTCTCCTTGTAAAATGGTGTGATAAGCTACATCAAATTAATATATCTCTCTTTTTGATATGGTGTGATAACTTACATCTAATTAGGATATCTCTGTGTATCATATGGCATTTACGTTTATTATCTTCTCAGCAAAACTGTGTAGCTGCTGGAAGGAAGAGGAGAGCAGCGGAAGATGAAAAACCGTTGGGCGATAAGTACGTCAGAATGTCGACAGGAATTCAAGTTCTGCCTGTTACTCTGTCGACTTCTGGTAGTAAGTTTGGGCTTCTTATCTGCTGATATGAGAATCATACAAAACAGTAAATTTAACACGTTGCTCGTGTCAAGGACGTACCATAACGTGTATAGAGTGCTCATTTGCGAACAGTGAAAAGCGATAACGTTCCAAATCTCAGATTTACAACCAAAATTGCAATCACATATGATATCTCGCATGTATTGTGGTTTTCCAATGGTATTCCCCTGTAATCACAAGCTGCTTGGAGTCGAGAATATATACTGTTATACTGTGTATATGAAGAGAGAGGTCTTCATATATATAAAATGTGGCGACAGATATTCTCGATCCAAGCAGCCTGTAACGATTTGTCTTCTAATCGATACACGATTTTTGACTTTTCATGCATGGTTTCAATTTCTCCCTTTTTAGATCAAAGCGGGGATTCCAGTTCCTTCTCGTGTATGCAGAGCATGGGTTTCATCGTGACAGTGGCCATTTTGGGCATTCTCCTCGTCCCATCGATGGTCGTTGTTGTCGTTCTCTTTACGTCTCGGCGTCGGGAAATCCAAAAACAGGGTGCTTAAACTGATACTATCAATCCATTCGCAACTTCTCGGGGATCTCCGGTTTGAGATGTCCCTCGAAGGCCATTGATGCCATATTGGACTAGAGCGTGGTCACGTGTGTTTCGGTCTGTCAGGGAACTGTCAGTGACGTCACGGGAATTATATCTTGCCAATACGTGGCGTGTGTACCATTTAAACTGATGGTTTTCTATTGAAACGTGCTTCGAATGAAAAGAATAAACAGTTTTTAGAATATCTGACGTAAATCAGAGACTCGCAGGGAAATATTTGCTGGTCGGGGATTAAGGCTTCCGCGAGAGTGATTGGGCTTCGGAGCCATGCGTATTAAACCGTTCCGGCGCGTCACATCTGGAGATTCATAGGAAATTCATGTTGTCGTCCCCCGACATTCTCAAAGAGAGCCGTGTCTACCTGCGGGAGACCAAAGCGACTCTCATGTAAACTGGTGACATTTTTGAATCTCCAATCTCAAAGCGAGGCAGCATGATATCACTCGCTCGACCGGGACTATTCATTCTCAAAGAGAGCCGTGTCTACCCGCGAACTACTTCCTGTATTAGATAACTCGCTTTCACGGCCAAGTATACATACCGACAATAATTTGTTCGCGATTGATATGCTCCGAAACGGAAAGAGTCATTTCCCAATTATTTTTCCCACGTTATGTTCAGCAATTCGCTTCTAACTCGGCGGAGTCGGCAGGTCAATGACAAGCCGGATACAGAGGTGAAAATCATATGCCGCCTACTCACCCCCCAAAATGGCTCCCATTTACCCGTGAGACTCTTTCTCGCAGTAGGGAGTCTCGCGAAACGAGAATGGTCCCCCGAGCATAGAATCGGTCCCCTTTGTAGATTTCCGCTCGGGAGTTCCGAATGACTATCAATCATCTCAAAATCAATATAACCCAGAAATGTATTTTCTCAATAAAGGTGAAATATAATATTTCCCCCAAAAAATATAGTCTTGTCATATATATCTTGGAAACCTATCGATGGTGGATTATACCACAGTTAGCAGATTTACTTGATTCATGGTGTATTTCGCCCGATGCCAGCTTCCACAAGCATTACGTCAGATCTGCTCCTCATTTAAACGAGCCAATGAAATGACATTTTTAGTATTTGACCTGGAAACACCAGATACCATGCAGACATGTCATTACCACGTGATTACGAATAGCAAGACTGTGGGATGCTGCGCGAGATCAGAGCGAAGTTGTGTAAATTAGCTACTTTATTTTTCACACTCCTTGTACATTTTCCTTTGTTTTTCTTCAGAAAAATGTATTACAAACGGCCTAACATATTTGAAATAAATAAAATCGGCGGCAGTTGACACAAGAAAAAATATATGTTTTCTATTTTGTGATGGGGGCGACCTGTAACCATTTACAACAGCTGTCCATTTATTTCTTCATCTGTTCATGACAATTTCCCAATTCCTGGGAGCAGGCATCCAATTATGCCCCCTATATTAGAATATTGCCAGTGCAAACAGGCCCAGGCAAATCTGTCTGGATTTGATTTGACTGGATTAGCAGAGATGGAATTTTGAGACCGATTAATACGTACACATTAAATGCTTCATCTTCGAAAGTTTTACACAACTTCTGAGAGTGGGGGATAATGAAAGAGTTTCCAGATTATCAATATTTTTTAGCAGAGTCTAGTTTCTCGTGATGGATTTAACAGCTCCTACAAATTTTGGTTTTATGGTAACAAGGGATCACAATGATTTTGGTGTAATACCCCACAATGAAGAAGAAAATTTGCTACCATGGAGACAAGAGCCTTGGGGGCTTCAAATTATGCCCGTGTACACCTTCAACTGCAGGACAAAAGTTTGAGATTCTAGTAACTAATGGGCTTTCCTAAAATATTGTGAAAACTGAATTTGACCTAGAAAAAATAGGTCATGGTCATCTTCAATAAACTGATCCATCACCAGTTACATAAGATTTGAAGTTATCAGTCAACTTGGCTTCTACTCGATCCAGTTGCATTATGTACTGTGGTGTGAATTTGACCAATTTTGCAAAGTCTTGAAATAAACTACACAACATCTTATGTGATCCATATTCATTTATTTAACAAAAAATATGATTCGAGAAATTAACATTTGGGTGTAATATACATTAGTCAAACATATACAATCTCCCTGTAACGGTTAGTTATGCTTCTGTAATACTCTTAATAATTATACATAAAATACATACATGCATATTCCTACCCTGCATGGTAGAGAATCTCTACATATCTGACCTTCACTATTACACCACATTGTGCAGTAAAAATTGGCTACATGGCCTTCACTGATTTTTTTCCAGAAACTCTGACATGCAGGGTAGCATAATATACATGTTAACACAAATGGAATTTAACAAAATAATATTTTTAAGAGCATTTAACAAGCTCTTAAAATAGCACATTATATGAATGGTAAGTTTAAAAGTGCATATTAAATCAGAATCCATATGCCAAGCACCTACTGTGAAATAAAATTGAAAAAAAGATGTCAGATAATAATCCCATATCGTAAATAAATGTATAACGTATCAGTATATCTTTTAAAGCATATTTAGGGTTCGTTGTACAGATCAATTTGGTGAGAGACAGATTTAAGAAAATTTGTTAAATTGTACGTCATACAAAAAGGAGATGGTACGATAAGGCGGGATTTTCGCCTAAGTGTGGTGCAGTTGAAATAGAAAAAATAACATTATTTTAATGTAATTGGAAGAGAAAATATATGTACTGGTACACAATATGTGAAAGTTCTAGCTCGATTGTGTTATGATTATAGTTACGACATGAAACTGAAATCTGCAGCATGTGAAAAAAGGGTCTGAATGGAGTCCTTCAAACACACCTTTAGAGATGAAGGATCCCTTGGACCAAAAAGATTGGTCGGTGTGTTTGAAGGACTATTTAGACCTTTTTTTCATGAAATATATCACATGCTGCAATTTCAATTTCATGTCCTAACTATAATCATAATGCAATTGAACTAAAACTTTAACATATTGTGTACATATATTTTCTCGTCATTACATAAAACAATTATTTTTCTATTTCAACCACACCACATATAGGCCTGATTCCCGCCTTATCGTACCACATCCTTTGCTTGGTATATATTTTCTATTGCCCCCTATACTGAATATCAGAACCATAATTACCGTTTATTGGTCAAATCTAGCAGAAAGTTACTGGATGACGAGAGTTTTTACTAATAGGATGATCCATGAAGAGTCTCGTAGTGAATTCAATGACTAACTTGTGAAGGTTATAAATGTACACAAGAATAAAAAGATTAGATCCAAATCAAAGATTGCATGCCAGGTGTCATCCAGATTTTTTTGAAAGGGGGCATTTCCTGTGCTTAGACAGCCCAGAAGTCCACTGTAGTAAAATGAAATATGGGACTCAATTCAATGAACCCCCAGCTAGTGATACTTATGGACTAGTAATACAGTTGGAAATATCAAATTCAGTCATGTAGGAATTGAGTAGTCAGTTTATTACCCAACCATATTGGGCAGCTCCCTGCGATACGCTAGCTTAAGAAATGATCCCATCTCAAGAAATCCTAGCAATGCCATGTGGGTGATTGAATTAGGATTTTTTTAAATTTACTTCTATAAATTGCACATTTGTATTAATACATGCATGGGTTCTACAGAAGTTCATAACCTAATTTTGTTTTAAAGCTATGCCTAAATCCTGGGATAGGAGTATATAGGATATCTATCTACACGTAGATAAAATGTATCGTCTATCACTCAGCAGTAAAATGTATTAAATACAGAATAAAAATAAATATGTGGTTGAAATAGGAAATAATGAGTACAGCCTCACCAATCACATCAAAGTTATCTTTTAAGAGACTTAAATATGATGAATAGTAACATGTAATATGGCAAAGGAATTGATAAAACAAACCTCATGTATCAGCATTATAAAAGCATATCAATTAAAGGGCAAAATCTCACAAGTAGTATGGTAATTCCCCTAATAATTCAATCACGTTCAAGTTCACTTTTAAACTCTGTTATTGATACACAGAGAGAAATTAACATTCCCATTCTTCATTCAAATTGAAGAAAAGCCATATAATGACAAAATGTGACACTTCGTTGCTGGTTCTATGAACAATGTTGCCAGATTAATGCCATTTTTGCTGCACTTCCGGTGATCGAATTATTAGGGAAATTACCTTAATACTAATATAATATAGTGTAACAAGCAGGTTCAATTAGGTCAAATATTCATTGTTCCCCTATATACTCTCTAACAAAAATATGAGTGGAACTTCATCACGCTCAAATTGAGTGAAATTCACTCAAGTTTGAGTTAAACTAAGAAATCAAGTTGAGTGAAGTTGATTCAACACCTTGAACTTGCTCAACTCGAGTGGAAGTGACTCAACCTTGATTTAAATTGTTCACTCAATTGCTTGAGCGAGATGAATTTCCACTCTTGAATTTTTTTAGAGTGTACAGGTTTCTTGGGTAAGAGATTATGTTATGATATACAGTTTGCTGCGTTTACATTATTATCACTTTGGCACGTAAATCCACTCCAGGTGCTAGTTATGTTCCAACACATTTGCTGATAATTTGAAAACTGAATATTTATGGTGCCAGCATCCACAATTCAGTAAAGAATGATACTACAGCTTGCATAACAAAACTTACATAATGATTAACGTTCATATCAGCACAGGTAACAGATAATCAGACTTTCCCAATCCATAAATGTAAATTAATTTCACTTAAATTAACTACATTCTTCTAACTCAACAGCATATGATGAAATATTAAACATTTATAAACAATGTTTCTATTTGTTACCAAATCAAACCTGCTTTAATTAATGCCTTAATCTCCATTAAGCAGCACAATTCAAACCGTAGAAAACGGAAGTTAAAACTAAAAGTTATCTCCCCTAGAAGAGAGTTGTCCGCCCCTAGGGGAGCTCTCCCACTCATCCCAGTGGAGTTACTATAAAAGGCACCACTTCAATCATTCCAATTCTCTTTCTCATTGTAACAAACCGAGACCTGTAGTGAGCAAGGCCGCGGCATGAGGGGACGGAAGGGAGGGGCAATTAAATTAAAGCAGGTTTGATTTGGTAACAAATAGAAACATTGTTTATAAATGTTTAATATTTGATTCCCAAATCGTAAACCTGCTTTAATTAATACCTCAGTACCAACATATGGAGGTGGGAACCTCGGCCTTGTTGTAGCTCCAAAAGCAGGCTAAGTAACCGCTGGGATGACACAGACATGGGCATAAACATGAGACATCAACACTCAACAAGTGGAACCCTGGTCAGAGACGTAAAAGGGTAAATCATGGATTTGATACAGTTGTACTTATCTTGAGTGTCTCCATCCATGTAGCTGTGCTCGTGGTGTGGTACGCAAACTCTACCAAGATGAAGGATTCCTCGGCCCCTAAGGCTACTAGGTCTTCTTGGTATGCACTGTATGCTCTGGGTGGGGCTAAAGCCAACGGTCCGAGCATACAGGCAGATACTTGGCTGTACCTAAAGAACGGGTGAAGCGTAAACTGTCCGGAGCTTAGAGGGCGCCAAGCCGCAAGTCCACAAGCCGTCTTATGTCAAACTCTCCATACTTGGTCCTTGAAGTTGAACAGGTCTTGTAGGATGCGTTGGAGTTGACTGCGTTTGCTCCCTGAGTCAACTCTACGCAATCGTCAACTCTCTGTACTTTATTCGACTGTGGAGACACTGGCAAAGTGTCAATACTTCGTCTTGTGAGTTGAGCGTAGGTGACCCAGCTGAGATCATTTAGAAGGAAGTCAGTTTCAACCTGAAATGACACAAGCAAATCTGCAGTTAAGGTAAAGATTAAACTCACCATAGTGTCAGGCCTCTTAGATTGATGATTTGAGAGTCCATGGTCGGCCATCTGACATTTCTTCCTTCTTAGGTGATCATGTTGTATGTGGACAAATGTTATGATTGAGAGATGAGATGAGATGATACAGCAAGTTGCTGATTTGCTGTGATGATACAAAATGCCGCCCCCCCCCCCTTTTTTGAAAATTTACTTGACCACGTGCTGGGCAGCTACCAGCGGCCCAAGCGTGGTCATCCTATCTGACTGCACTGACATATCTCTCAGATAGAAATTGGTGAACGTGGAGTTTGCCGTCCAGGCACAAGACTGGACAATGTCATGGAGGGACAAGTTCTTCCATAAAGGCCATGACGTAGCGATGGCACGAATCTCATGAGAAGAAGCAGCAGACAATAGCGGGGGAGCGTCAATGGCCAATTGATAAGACCATCTAATGGTCTTCTTCAACCACGCGGCAATGGTATTTTTAGTAATGTCACGCATTGCAGATGGGCGAAGGGACAGAAATAACAGGCGCCGAGAGCCGCGAGCGGAATCGGTACGAGTGAGATAGTGGCAAATGGCTCGAACAGGGCATAACAAAAGATCGTCTTCGAGGCCATGCACGAAGTCTGATAACGCAGGGATGGAGTACGAACGTTGAGCGCACGGACCTAAGCGAACAGACTCATTTTTGGCGATAAACTCCGGAATGGGTCGAAAAGAAATGCGAGACCAATCCGCCGTCCAGGTCATAGAAGATCTTTCAAGAGCATGAAGTTCAGACACTCTAGACGCCAAAGCAAAAGCCGCCAAAAAAGCAGCCTTGTAGGAAACAGCTTTTAGAGAGGCGGAATGTAAGGGTTCAAAGGGCGGACGAATCAGAGCACACAGAACCACACCGATATCCCATTTCGGTAACAGCTGGCGAGTACGGCGAGACTGTAACGCGAAAGCGCAGAGATATTATCGTTTAGGCTAATGTCGGTACCGGAGGTAAGACGTAACACCCTAGCCAGAGCAGATCGATACCCTTCAATGGTGCTGATTTGAAACTTCTTATCACGATGAAGGTGAAGGAGGAAGTCAGCTACTAGGGAAGCTACTAGGGAAACAGAGGCAGAGTCGGGATCGGCATCATGTTCTCGGCACCAGGAGACGAAATAGGCCCATTTCGCCTGATAGAGCTGCGATGTGGAAGATCGATTGGCTGAAACCATCGTCCGTGCAACCTCTGCTGAAAATCCTTGGACTGAGAGTGCATTCTGGATAGTCTGCAGACGTGTAGGTTGAGCCACCGTGGGTTGTGATGGAGAATCCCGTGCGGTTGACGTAACAGGCTGGGCCAAACTGGCAGACAACATGGCGGGGCAGTGAGAAGCGGGACCAGAACCGGGAACCACGGACGACGAGGCCACCACGGCACTACGAGCAGAATGATGCAGTCGTGTCGAGAAATCTTTTGAAGCACTTCCAGAATCAGGGCCATCGGTGGGTAGGCATAAGCTAGGAAGTTGTCCCAGTTGATTGACAGAGCGTCGATGGCGAAGGCTTGAGGATCCAGAATCGGACTGACGAAAAGGGCTAACTGGGCGTTCCTCGTCGCAAACAGATCGATCAAGGGTGATTCCCAGACGATGGAGATCTGCTGGAACAGCTCCGGATGAAGTTGCCACTCGGTCTGAAGAACGGTTGCTGGACGAGACAGGCTGTCCGCTAAGACATTGAGCCGACCCGGAACATGGCGAGCATGGAGATGACAATGATGAATGAGAGCCCAGTCGTACAGATCCCACACCAGACGAAACGTTGATAGCGATCGGGTGGTACCCATCTTGTTGATGTGGGCAATGACCGTGGAGTTGTCCGTCGCGATGAGAAGAGACGAATTCATGAGATGTTGACTCCAATGTTGAACCGCCAGGATGACTGCCTTCATCTCCAGAAGGTTGATGTGAAGTCTGGCATCCAACGTTGACCATCTGCCGGACACCTCCAAATCGTCCAGATGGGCTCCCCAGCCGGTCTCGGAAGCATCGGTATAAAGATGATGAATCAGGGCCGGAAACCGGAATGGTACACCCTGCATGACGTTGTGCCGGGACTGCCACCAAATCAGATGTGGATGTAGAGACGTCAATACCGGCACCGCTGGGTTGAGGGAAGATGTCTGTAGGTAAGGAGACAGATGATACTGCAGAGGCCGTACCTGCAGGCGGCCGTAATGAGTAAGGTCCCGTGTGGAAGTAAGTAAACCCACCAAACTTTGCCACTGCTGACGTGTCCGTGACGTTGATGACAAAAACTTTAGAATCAGCAGCTGAATCTTGTTCCAACGATCCTCTGGAGGGTATACCAGTTGTAGACAAGTATCGAATACTGCTCCGATGTATCGGCGAATTTGCGCCGGGACCAACTCCGACTTTAGAGGATGAGGGAAGAGTCCGAGATGACGTAACACAAGCAGAGTGAACCGGACTTGCGCGTTGAGACGGGACTCGTCCGCAGCCCATAGGAGGATGTCGTCGATATAAACCTCGATTTGAATACCTCGCAGGTGTAGAAATGCCATGACTGGAGAGGTGATACGGGTAAACAACCAGGGGGCGATGTTGACTCCGAATGGGAGGACCTGCCACTCGAAGCGACGTTCGTTGATAGTGAAGCGGAGGTAACGGCGATGACGTGGATGAATTGGAATATGAAGATACGCGTCCTGAAGATCGACTGAGGCCAACCAATCCCGATGATGTATGCGGGCCCGAATCGATGAAACAGTAGGCATCTTGAAATGAGGGGGAGTGATGAGATGAAACTTGTTTAATACCTTGAGGTCGATCACCATCCGCATCTGGTCCGAATCTTTCTTTGGTACCAGAAACACGTGGCTGTAAAAACCTACGCTGACTTCGGTCCGTGGTAACTCCCTGACGGCTCCCTTGTCGATGAGCGTGGTGACCGATGACAGAAGAGTCTGTAAGTGACCTGCGGAAACTGGCAGACGGGAGGGACGAGGCCAAGCGATGAGTTTGGGCAGCGACTGAAAATTGAATAGGAAGCCCTCCTTCAAAACTCTTATAATCCAGGCGTCGTCCGTGATGAGCCGCCAATTTTCGAAGAAATATTGTAGACGGCCGCCCACGACATGATGACTGAATGACCGGAAAGCGGGTAGATGAAAATCTTCGGCTTGATCGGACACGGAAATCTGATAGTCATTTGTTGGAATGTCCACCTCGTTTGGAAGATTTCCCACGAAAGGAACGGCGACCACGGCCTCGTGGAGGTTTGTCGATGCCACGAAAATTTCCCCGAGGACCCCCATCGTGTTGTGTGGTATAGGACGTACGACCCCGTCTCTGTCTACGATCCGTGGCGACGCCCGGCCGACGAGCAACAGCAGCAATCAACCGAGAGGTCCGTTCTTCACGAACCGCGGGCATAACGGACTCAATAGCATTGTTGAAAATGAACTTGGATGATAATGGCTGATGAAGCAATTGATCCTTAACCACATATGGAACCTCCGGCTTGACCACCTTAAGGCATTGCGTTGCGCTTGGAGAAGCGAAACATAAGAAAAAGAACCGGCCTCAATGACTTGACGGTTAGCCTGAACGAGGGTGTCAATAAAACCACGCAAATAAGCCACGTGACCCGGAGACAAAGAAGTCGACCCATTGTCTAGGCGTAATTCAGGATCCAAGGCAATCCGAGAAGTAGCCAACAAAAACCAATCCGCGACAGATGAAGCACGTTGCACTACTTGTAACATCTCTAGAACATTCTCCACCACTTTGGAATAGATCTCGAGCGGAGCTGCCTTAGATGTCTTAGAAATCTGACTCAAATCCCGGTCACGTTTGGGTGGTTTCTCGGGCAACACGTTACCATGAATGTCGTGATGATATCGAAAACGAGGCTTCTTGAATTTATTGTCGTCCTCTAATTGACGATCAAACTTCTCTAGATTATCCACCCAAGCTGGTGACGGAGCGCAAGAAAGAGGAGTTACAGGCGCCGGAGACGCGAACGCAGAAGCCGCCGCTGTCTGACATTTAATACGAGACGGAACAACATTCGAAGCAGCGGGCATATCCGGAACCAGCGCTAAAAGCGCCTGCATTTTAACTGAAAAATCCAGCATTGACGTATCCTCCGAACTTTCCACTGAAGAAGAGGAATCATCAGACGAACTCGACGAAACCGGCGAAGGCGAACGAGTGATAGGACGTCGACGAGAGGATGATAAACCGTGACCCACCGATTGATCAAGAAATGGCGTCTGCGAATGACGTACGTGGTGATCTTGATAAGAAGGTGCCGAAACACGTGGCAAACGGTGTGGAGGAGTAGGAGAACGTCGAGTCGAAGTACGAGAACGGCATACCGGCGAACGGGAAGGCCGTAAAATAGTACCAGAACCAACCGGTGGACGAGAACTACGAATAGGAGAACGAGACCGTCGTCCCGGCGAACGAGAACAACGTACAGGCGAATACAAACGACAAGGCGGCGTAACAGGGCGTCGTGGAGAAACCAAATTCCGAACCGGTGAACGCGAACGTGAACGGTATTGTGGTGTACGTGTGCGTCGTGTAGAAGTATGGGAACGACGATGTGAAGAATCAACAACCGCAGTAACCGGAGCTCGTAAGTTTGCAACTTGAACACTCAACGGCAGGTCCGAACGACCCTCCATAAAACGAGAAACGGATTTAGATAAACTATGTTTAGATTTAACCCGCAACGGAGAAATTGACACACGACGATGTTTATTTGCTTTCTTCTCTTTAGAAGAAACATGTGGTAAACCGATAGACAAAGGCGAAATAACATGCGGCAAAGTATTCTTTTGTCTGACGGAGACAATGGAACGCTCCGGCAAGACCGACTTGGCCTTTGTGAAGCCGGACAATGGAACGGGTTTGGTAGGGACCCCAGACAATGCAGCACCGGTACAGGACAAGCTGTCTAACAGCTGAGAATTATCTTCCTGCAGAATAGTGCCACTCGGAGGAATATATACCGACGCGGGGGAAACTGGACCTTGAAAACTATGAGATAAATCCAAGCCAACCCGGTCGAGATCCTCGTTACATTTCATATCATTGACCAGGGAAATTTCCAATACCCGTCTGTCGACCTCCGAAATAGACGGGTCTTCACACGCATGTAAAAGATAAGCACGTCGAGCCTGGGCATAATTCCTCCAGGTCGACGAGTTCCATAACACACATTCGGCGCACGTGGTCTGCCGATAACACAACTCTTTACAACAAAAACAAGCCGTGTGGGCGTCCAAAGGGGACAAAACCTGCCCACACGTACGACAAGGAATAGAAGTCGGAACCTCAGACATACTAATGTAAGCAGAAATTCCGAAAATAAACAACACAAGTCAAACTTGGTAAAGGATATAACCGGCGAAACAACAACAACAACAGCTGTATTGAATCAAACACTTCCTTAGATGTGCACTGTCGAGTACAAACAGGAGAAAGAGGATTGGAATGATTGAAGCGGTGCCTTTTATAGTAACTCCACTGGGATGAGTGGGAGAGCTCCCCTAGGGGCGGACAACTCTCTTCTAGGGGAGATAACTTTTAGTTTTAACTTCCGTTTTCTACGGTTTGAATTGTGCTGCTTAATGGAGATTAAGGCATTAATTAAAGCAGGTTTACGATTTGGGAATCAAATATTTGAGTTGCTAGAATGAAAAGCATTCAGTAAACGTTTTAGGTGATATATATACTCCAAGTTGCTTCAACTTCATTCACTTTAAAAATGAAATGAACAATTCTTAGCAAAGAAATAAAAAGCAAGTTGCAATTATAGTCCGAATGCACATCAATGTAAAGATATCTGTGTAGAAGTCCAAGAAGATTAAAGTATTAGATTTTGTCACACACTAAAACCAGATAAGATTTCTGAATTCTACAGCATAAACAGTTTTAGCTTAAGCAACTCAAAGGATAGTTTGCATGAGGCATATCTTTCACCAGGGACTGCATGTTCCATAACATTTAGATGACATTTAAGTTGAATCCTTAGAGGAGCAACCACTCTGAAACCGTCTCGTGTAACTTTTAACGAATCAAAGAAAATATTATTTAAACATTTCCCGATGGAAGTCAACCAAACAGATGTTATCATTGATCAGTTATACACAGTTCTCAATATGTGAGCACCAATATATACAAATCTCACAACCAGGACAGGTTACATTAGCTTTACTGTATATATGTATGTATATATCTATAGGTTCATGAATAACACTTTATCAAATTGACTTAAGCTAGCCAACATAAATATCATTTATTGATACCGCTGAAATATCTGAAACCTATTTTCAGCTATTTGTGTATGCACTTGATCTCCTGCATTTGGCATGAAGGTACCTCTCAATAGTATACGAGAAGATAATCGAGGACTCAAAATTTTAACTCATTTTATCTCATAAAATATTTTGAAATATTGAATCGCAATATGTCTTTCCATAATTTAGTACTCTATTTTGAGTTCTATTCTTGCCATTATGATTATCTCTTGAAGTTATTAAGAGGATCTCATTATACCTTGATCAGTGGATTATGTAATGGTCTTCATTTTATAGGATACCGGTACCAAGATTTTTAACCAATATGTTATCATTGATTCACCAAGAGCAATTTTGATATACATGTATGACCGATTCTTAATTTACTACACTGATTATACAGTTGGCTTTCTTAGCTTTCTCTGATCTTACGTTGAAAACAGGATCTACTAAATTGGTCTTTTTTGAACTACGTGCACCATACCCTGTTAATAATATTTTCTAAACATTCTAAATCGAGCTAGCATCATCCTATCCATTATGCTTTCAAAAGATGTGGAATATAAAAGTGTATACATGGGTCGTTACTATGGTTTCCAGCTATAATTTACATATGGAAAGAATTCCACCTGAGATCAAATTTGATAAAACTGTTGGTATGGTTGTGCTTTGGTTAGTTACTCTCTAAAAAAACTTTCACTCAAGTGAGAATGGAAATAATCCCACTCAAACATTTACATGAAAAATTTCACTCGAGTTGAGTATCAACTTCACTCAACTTCGTCAACTCAAACTTTTGAGAGAATTTCACTCAACTTCGGCGAGATGAATTTCCACTTCTACTTGAGTGAATTATTCATTCAAGTTTTTTTAGAGAGTATACATACAATAAATATGCTAATGGGTGACCGGTGAGTTGTCTAGGATACTAAGTACATACTGCCCCATAATTCAGATGTGAACTTTGGCTGGTCAAGGTAATGTGTTTAATAAGGAGTACAAAAATACTTAACCCAGTATAACTTTATACTGGGAACAGGACTAAAACATATATGTATATGCAAGATTATGTGTAAATGTGAACCTCAGATTATCAGGGGAGTTGGGGGTTAACTATCAGTATTACCTTTGCAGGTGCATGTAGGGTTAAAACAGTTTATACATATTTTAAAATTTTACATTCATACATCTCAATCAACTATAGCACAAGTACATCTCACAACCAATAGTTTCAGCATCACATAGCTATCATTATAGATACACAGTTCCATGAAAGACAAACATACATAGTGAAGCTCCAGTTATATGTAACATTAAAACAATATCTCGATCACAAGTACCATACTTCAGAAATTCCTGGAGCTCCGGCAGGAATATCCCAGCTGAATATTTCAAAATTGATTCTGCAATGAAACCTTGCATACATTCTGTAGATCACATCTCTGTTGATAACTTCCAACTCCTCCACTCCAATACAAGACCATTGATGGTGTCGAAAGAGAAAGTATGTGGAATGTCCACTTGCAGAGAGTCGAAGAAATATGATTTATCATATGAATTAATCGCATTAAGTAAACTGTTTTAGCACAGTTTCTCTCAATTCAGTTACAATTTACCCTCTTAATTGCATACGGTAATTCCTCTAATAATTCAATCACAGGAAGTGAAATTTCCCACCATAAAATATGGGAATGATCAAATTTATCAGAACAAGAAGTTGACAAAATTGTCCAAAATCATGCAGATCATCCATTATTTCTTTGTCATTTCAATGATTTTAGAGAGTGATCAAATTTATTAGAACCGATTGAATTTTGTCCGCAAGATAGGGCGTGATTGAATTTGATAGGGAGATCAAAAAACGAGTGCTCATTCACCCCCATGGGTTCATTCACCCCCATGGGTTAGTTAATAGGGATGGGGAGATCGTGTGCCCTTTCTATACTACTTATCATGCACTACTCATCACGCATGCGCAGTCGACCGATTCTACTGTAGGGTGCAAGTCTGGCCCATGGAATCTCAGGTAGCGAATACCCCAGGTCTCTCGCCCCACCCTATCCCGCGCCACACCTATGCGACCCGCTGTGCAGTGAGTAAAGCGAAGGAGGAGGAGGAGGAGTAGGAGGAGTCGGACATGCCACAGATTATACCAGGGAGATTACCATACCACCAATCCTAGAGAAATCTATGAATTTATCCACACACTACCCATTTAAACAGACACATAGTTCAATTGGGCTGGTGATATGATTGGCCATTCCATATTCGTTGCGATAAAGCAAAATTTTCAATAAAACAGCAATTGGGTTCCCTTGAAATATTTATGTTAATTTCTATCAGCTGAAGTATACTTTTCATTTCTCTTATAATCTAACAATACAGGTATGGAACTCCTTCACAAGAACAAGTCAAATGTTACAAACACCTTTGTAAATCTCTCCAACAATTATGTGAAGGTCCAATAAAATATATCCTAGGGGATATTGTATAAAAAGTTACATTAACTGGTCTCCCAATATATAAGGTGGGGATTATGCTGGTCCAGATCTGCTGAAAATACATCAGGATTCTATTTCAACCTTCAAGCGAACATTGTAGCACTCGTACTCTCCAATAAAAGTTCATTGTAACCATGGCAACAAAACTATCTACCTGGTCACATGGGAGTATCACACAATAGCATCCTGGAAAACTCCTGTAGATCCCTTGTATGGTGAACATAAAATTGTCTATAAAAGTCTTTGTAGAATTTCACGTATACAGTGTACAACAAATTGGTGCCGTATTGTCATCAGCAGATTTAAAATCCATATAAAACCTGGAATTCATTCATGTAGATGCCTTGTGTCGAACAAGTTAAAAACATTATCCTGCTATGCCTGGCTGGTTCTGTCAGTCATTCGTCTACGCACCATTTCCTTCGCCCGTTCATACCTGTGATCAAAAAATATATAATTATCTGATTATACACAATATACAAAAAGAGAAATTTCCTAATTTTGTTCGATATGTTAATTTCAGGTAACATTTCTGATTCCATTTGTTATTAGCTTGCAGGGGCGGCGGAAGCGGGGGGGGGGGGGGTAGGGGGGAGGCTGCAGTTCGGAGAGTGTGAGGGCTCCCCCCCCCCAGTTTCAACAAAAGCTGGGTGACTTTTTCATGATTTTGGTCCTATTCCGATTAGTTTAATAGGATCTATTAGATGGAAGTTTTGGTCTATGTTAGATTTATACTGTTCTTTTTCAATTAAATATATTGGAAATAATTTCAATCTCACCAAAAGATTGATCTCTTTAATCTGAGATGGATGGAATCGAGGGAACTTTTCAGCTTATGTCAATGTCAAGCAGTGCAATTGGAATTATTTTCTATATAAGCTTGAAAAACAACAGACTGAATCTAATGTAGACTGAAACTCGAGTCTAATAGACCCTATTAAACTGAAATTTTCAATCTAAAAGATTAATTTTCAATTGAAATATATTGGTCAAACTTCTATATTCCAAAACGATCATTGCAATGAGCTAACATATGCTTCAAATTGTTACAATCAAGGGAGACAACTTGTCTAGTTTCGAAATTGTCCAGCTTGGTTTCAGTTGTCTCCCATTAAAATCTACAGATCCAAGTAGCAAAAAAAAAACCCCCTCCACAAATTCAATAATCTATCTTTTATGAGACTGTGAAATATGTGTAACTTAACCTTGACCATAGTACCTGTGTCTTCCATCTTGTGTCAAACTTGATTTAAGTCCAATTTAAGCCAATTAAAAGTTAAAGAATGAAAGTCAAGAAGAAGAGGTAAAAGAAGAGAATGATCGTGTCCACTCCGTAAGGATTTATTGCCAGCTATTGTCGAAGTAGTCCAAAAATTGCGTTAGAAGAATGATGTGTGTTAATAATTAGAGATTATACAGCACCAGTTACATGTGGTTTGTGGGAAGATAATCAAGTGTCTTCCCCAGCTTCAAAGTAGCCTATTAAAAAAAAAATTTTACAAGTAAATTTTCTGTTATTAAGCTAAAACTTACCTCACTTCCACTCTTTGCATTTCTTGTCTACATGAAATACCACAGTAAGAATTTAAATGACACAGTTATCTCCCCTGCTAGTCACCTCATAGCATAGCTACCCACAATTCTACTTCCTTCTTGTTCCACTGCGATACATGGTCTGGATGTATCATAGCGGGGAGGATGGGCGGGCATCACTGGAAGTGAGGTAAGTTTTAGCTTAATAACAGAAAATTTACTTGTAAATTTTTTTTGTTATTTGCGCTGAAAACTTACCTCACTTCCACTCTTTGCATAGAGTGCCACCGTAAGGTAGGTGGGCAAACTGATACAATCCGTGGTTAGTGATAAATGCCATACATAGTGACTAGTACAGAGTAGAAATCACAGATATTCTACCTCACAGAGGATCCATGAGAACATACAACAGTAATAACCTGTATGCCTATGGTACACAGGGAACCTCTGTTGCTACTCTGACTTCAAGGCTGAGATGCAAGACACGCCCCCCCCTTTTTTTCGAAAGGGGCCGAGAGAAAAAATGCACTCACCCGCAAGCAGGGTTACAACTGTACGCCCGGACTTTTGTAGCTATATTGCTGGCCTCGGTCCCCCTGACACCCGCTGTGCGGTCACAAGTGGGCCGATGGAATAGAGGTCGTTACATGCCAACGTCATGTCCCGGAGATAGTAGGAGGCAAATGTCGTGTTTGACCTCCAGTAGCACGCCCTCATAATGTCTGTCACCGATCTGTTGGTCCATAGAGGCCATGATGCCGCTAACGCCCTAATCTCGTGACCCGAAACGTTTACAAGCGCGGCTTGCCTATCAGTAGCCGTGGAGTACGCTAGCCGAATCGTATTTTTGAGCCAACTCGAGATAGTGTTTTTACTTATTTCTTGTTTGGCTTTGGGATCGAAAGGGATAAACAAACGCCTCCTTCCCGCCCTGATCTCCTCTGTACGATTCAGGTAACACGCAAGAGCCCGAACCGGACACATTAACATGTCTGATTCAAGACCGGACGAAAGGAAATCAGATAAGGCTGGAATTGTGAACTCTCGAGATATGGAATCGTAGAGGGCTTGATTCTTGGCCACAAACTCAGGTACTGTTGTGAGAACTACTTTGCTCCAGTCCCTAGAGTGTCTGATGTTCCTTTTATCGAGCGCATGCAGCTCTGACACCCTAGCTGCCGAAGCAAGAGCCAACAAAAACGAAGTTTTGTATGATAGATATTTTAGCTCAATAGCCTCTATTGGCTCGAAAGGTGGCTTCCCTAATTGCCGAAGTACTAAGGCTAAGTCCCGCTTAGGTAATTTCGGAACAGCCGACTGACCAGTCATCTTGTATGACTTGATTAGTGCAGATAAGTTTGGATCAGTCGAGGGATTAATCCCAGTACCCAGTAGAATAGGTTGAGCAATAGCCGCTCTATAACCTTCTACCGTAGCGGGCACCAGGCCCCTATCCCTGAACAGGTACAATAGAAACTCTGCTACTTCCGGGATAGTTGCGCAGGATGGATTGATATCCCTCTCTCCACACCAAAGATCGAAGATTGCCCACTTTGAGTTGTATACAGCGGAAGAGGACGGTCGAATTGATTGTGCCATTCGGCGCCCAACCTCCGCTGAAAATCCCGCCTGAGCAAAGTGCTGCTTGAGCACTTGCACACGTGGTAGTGGAACAGTCCTGGCTGGCTGTGGAATATCGACGTTCCGGGCTGGCGCAGTAGATTGTGCCATACCGGAAGCTGTCTTGGTACATCCACCAGAAGATCTAGTAGTTCCGGGAACCACGGCCTTGCCGGCCACCACGGTACAATCAGGTAAACGACACATGTGTGTTCGCGGATCTTCTGGAGTACCTTCGCTAGGATAGCTGGAGGAGGGAACGCATATGCTACCATCCTTGACCAGTCCTGCGATAGTGCGTCCACTGCATACGCCGACGGATCCGGGACCGGCGACATGAACAGTGGTAGTAGATTGTTGCGCCGAGTGGCGAACAGATCCATGTGTGGCATCTCCCAGACATGAGCTATTTGTTTTAGTATGTCTGGGTGAAGTTGCCACTCCGTGGGAATTATCTGATTCCGTCGTGAAAGCGAATCCGCTAAGACGTTCAGTACCCCCGGGATGTGCCTGGCCAACACCGATATGTTGTTGTCCCAACACAGACCGAAAAAGATTTCCGCTTGGCTTTGTAATTGCGGAGATCTCGTCCCCCCCTGCTTGTTGATATAGGACACAACTGTTGTGTTGTCCGTCGCAACCAGCAGGTTCTTGTCGGTCAATACGCTCACCCACGTGCGGATGGTATGTGTCACTGCCATAGACTCCAACACGTTTATATGGTACGAGCGTTCCTCGATTGTCCATAACCCGGATGTCGACTTGGACTCGAGGTGGGCTCCCCATCCTTCCATAGATGCGTCCGTGAACAGGTGATGTGACGGACGAAACGGAAGTAGGGACACACCTGGCATAACGTTGAGTGGATCCAGCCACCATTGGAGGCATTGTTTGACTAGCGGTGTTACAGGTATCCACGGATTCAACTGCCTTTCGACCCATTGATGATTGAAGTAAATCATTAATGGCCGAAGCTGCAACCGCCCTCTTGGGGTTACGTCCTGTGTAGACGTCAAGAGGCCGATTATCGCAGCAAAGTGTAAAGCCCTGGCCTGAGATAACTTGAGGAACTGAGGTATCTTCGTCGTTATCTTTAGCCATCGATCTTCTGGGGGTTTGGCGAGAGCTCGTAGCGCATCGTATTCCACCCCCAGAAATTTGCGCCTTTGCGAAGGAATCAGCTCTGATTTCTCTTCGTGTGGGATGTATCCCAGAGAAGTCAATATCCTTAAGACAAACTGGGTGTCTAGGATTAACTGCTCCTTGCAGGCATTCCTTAGCAGGGAGTCGTCGATATAAAAGTGGTACTTTATACCTAGACTGTGCAGGAATTGTGCCACTGGTGTAAACACTCGTGTAAACACCCAAGGGGAAGCACTTGAATTTGGAAGCGTCGTTTGCCGACCATGAATCTCAAGTACTTCCTGTCCCCCAGATGTATCGGGATATGCAGGTATGCATCCCTTAAATCCAGAGAAGTCAGCCATTCCCCTTGCCTGAGTACTGTCCGGATAGACCGGAAGGACTCCATGCGGAAGTGTGGCGGTGGAGTGAGGTAGTCCTTGTTGAGGCGCTTTAGGTTTATAACCATGCGCATCTCGGACGTGTCTTTCTTGGGGACCAGAAAGACCGGCGAATAGAACCCGGGTGACGTGTCCCAAACCGGAAGCTCTATTACAGCTGCCTTCTCTATCAGCTTGTCCACAGAGGACTGTATTGTTGATAGATGACCCGTTCGTAATGGTATACGAGACGGAAGGGGATGAGCAGTCAAGGGAGGAAGCGTGTCGAACAATAGGCGATAGCCGTATCTGATCGTTCGAATGACCCACGCTTCCGTCCCGATCCCAGTTCCTCCAAAACAACTGCAGCCTTCCCCCTACCGGAAGGTCTAGTTGCTGGGGAACTGGAAACGTTATGTCTCGGTGTTCCCGCCATACCGGAAGCCACCCGGCATGGCCCGAGACATCAGGAATTCTTCGACTGCTTAAATTTCCCCTTACCCTGCTTCTTATGGCCATAGGTAGATACTCTAGGCTCTAAAGAAGCAGGCGCTTGGCTTTGCTGTTGGCCGGAAGCACCCTTATTAGCCTTGGAACTAGGCGGGTTCTTCTTAGCCTTCTTCGCCTTTGGACCCGACCCGGAAGCCATAGGTCTCTTAGACGAAGCACCGGAAGCAACTGACCTGTCATGCTCTATACGATCCATTTCAGGTCGAACTTCGGCAACAGCATCACCAAACAGTAAAGAAGGAGCCGTAGATGTCTCTAGTAGACTCTTCTTTACAGCTTCCGGTGTGTAACTATGCATAAAAGGAATGAAGGCCTTTCTCCTTAAATACACTAGCATAGAAGATAGGTAGGCATTGTGTACCAGTAAATCTTCTACAGCACCGGAAGCAATCTTCTGGTAGTCAAGAACGAGGTTTATACCCTCCTGTAACTGTTCTTGACTGTCCGTGCCCGACAGCGAGAATAAACCATCCTTTATGGCTTTAAGAAACCAGTCGAGGTGATTCGTAATCGCCACTCCTTGTCGAGCAGTTTCCTCAAGTACTGCGGCCTGTTTGTTCGTGCAAGGAACATCTGGATTACTAGGCACTTTAGTATTGCTAGGACATAAATACTGAAAGTCGCCGTTCACCTCTGCAGACCGGAAGCTAAACGGTGAGTTATGTACGCCGTAACTTCGTATGTTTGGCTTCTGTACTGGGAACGGACCAGAAGATCCTGCAGGGCGGAAGCGAGCTTTAGGTCTCAGCCTTACTGCACGTTCCTCCTGCGTAACGGGTTCTGCTAAAGTTCTATGGAACAAGTGGCAAATAGAATGTATAGCAGTTGAGGCTGGAAGCGTGGTAGCCGATCTCGTAACCCGATTTGACTCTCCTGATTCAGTTTCAATATCCCCCACATGTGGGACCGGAAGCTGCATATCAGGAATTAAGTCATAGATGCCGGAAATAAGCTCATAATATTTCCTAGCATCCGGATCAGTATTGGTAGGTTCATCCAATTCAGATCTACCGTACTGGTCCCTATCCACTTCCATAGCTTCCGGGGCTTCCTGCCAGGAGGGAGTATTGGAAGGGATAGTCCTCGACAAATTAGCTTCCGGTTTCCTAGACTGTTCAGTCAAAACCGGAAGCAGTGGCGTACTACTCCGGAATTGACTGGTCATCATCTCTCTCAATTCCTTCATTTCCTCACGTTGCTGTTCCATACCGCGCAGTATGGCAGCCAATGTGGGATCAGTCACTTGAGAGTGGACCGGAAGCAAGGCCTGACGAGGTGTGTTCACACTCAAGGACCCTCCAGCTGGACGCGAGCACGGCCACTGTAAAGGTCGGTGAACTGGCATACGAGGTCGTAAACCGGAAGCACGTATAGGAGGACGCATCATACGTAATAATCCCGGTCCCGTACCACGAACACCCCCGGAAGCAGATATCTGACCTAAGCCACGCAAGGGCGAAGGTAGACCAGCAACCGGATGCCGCATAATTTGACCTGATCTGATTGAGGGTTCTTGATAACGCAACTCAGACACAGGGAAATAATTT